>JAULBY010094530.1:0-28994 GCA_032358315.1 Ophiocytium majus
CATGGGAAGTACCTGTTATGCCAATATGGCTTTGTCAGATACGCACATATACGCCATATATACCTACAATACGCCTTCAGTAGGTATATGTATAGGTATCCGAAAGTCAAATATGCGCATTTTGCCAACCCTACACATAAACCAGTCACAGCAACAGGCAGGATGTGCGTGTGTGTGCGGTCACAAAACATAATCAACCCGCTGTAATGATGCCATTTATTCTCATGGTGGATGAATATGCACGTGATGCCCTTTGCAATGTTGCACTGGTTGGCTGCCTTGCCATCGGCATGGAGGTGCCAGGCTAGCAGCTGTGTGCAGTGTGAGGTATGGACCACAGGCGGCGGTATATCCTACGGCGGGCCGGCCCGCCCACACAAATTTCCCGCACGCTTCTCGACCTGGTTCCGGTTGTGGTGGCCCCTCCGGTGGTGGTGGCCTCCCGTGGTGGTATGTGCAACAAAAATGCGCAAGCAGGCCCCACTGTGCGGTGTGCCAAGCGATAGAGAAGGAAAATTCGTAGCAATGTCTCTGCGTCACAGAGACCAAGTACTCATCACATGCACCTTCGCAGTGCTGAGCACCTTCGGCGGTACCGTGGTACTGATCAGCTGTGCCACCACCCCGCATGAAAGTCATCGTCGCACGTTCTAGATCTGCGCCGGAAAGCTGGGCTGTAGCTGGGTACACGCGTCAGCTGGGCAGGCACGCGTCGACCTTCTCTGCAGCAGCTATGGCGCAGCGCAGCTTGCTCTGCGGGAGCGACCTTCACTCGTGACGCTCGGCGTGTTGCGGGCCCGGGCCGCCCGGCGGTGCCCGCGGAAAAGGGAAGCGAAACCGCCCCATTTGTACACACTCGCGGAAGAAGCGTTTTTGTGAAACGCTCCTGAACCGCCGGACGCTCCTGCGAGGGTGCTTGTTGTCCAGCGCGGTCCTGTTGTTGCTGGCGGTGTGCCTCGCACACCACACCACAGGGACTTCGGAGGCCAGGGGGCGGGGCTGAGAGGTATCGGAACCAAAGGGACGTGGTGCACGCAGTCCAGGCTGCCCCCCACACTTGCGACGTGAGCGGTCGGGCTGGTGGAGGCGGGCACAGGCGACGTGAGCGGCACTTTGCCACCGGCCTGGTCTCGCCTCCAAGTCAGCTCTGCTGCCGGCAAGTCGAAGGTCGGAGCGTGGCGAGGCTACCCTCTCTTCACGCACCGTGGCTGTTCAGCCTTGCATCACGGGCGCCTGCGACTGGTAGGAGGGATAACATGCGAGAGTCTGCTTTGCATCGACACCGCCCCTCCGACCGCCTACATGCCCCAGGGGCCGGGCTAGGCGGTTCCTCTTGCAGCTGCGCCTTAAATGCGGCCTTGTGGCGATCCAGCAGCAGGCCCTGTAGCACAATATGCCCTTGGCGTGGCTGTGAGCCGCCGTGCCATGTCTGGCTGCGTGCTAGACGAACAGGTGACTTATCCCCACGTTGACCTCTGGCGGCACACCCGAGCCCTGTGGTGTTTGGGTGGGCTTCATGGACCAGATGGACCGGACCTACTCCCCCAAGGCTGTCAAGCACGCCTTCTACATGGCATCGGCGCCTCTACCTGCCGTACACCAAGACTGCGCGAGGAGCTGGGCTGAGCCACGTCTAGTTCTTCGAGCGAGCTGACCTGTGTCCACACGTTCCGACCTTGCGCACCCACCGTGCTTGCTGCACCCGGCTTGCCGCTTGAGCACGCGTCATGTGCCTGCTGCGTAACCCGGCGATGATGCAACAGAGGTATGGCTGCTCCGGCACGCAGGTGCTGTGGAGTATGCCCTGGTGCTGTGACCCTGCCTGAGGCTGAGCAAACCAGCCAGGCGGGCGAGCCCTCATGTGTGGGCTTCCCAGCCACATGTGAGCCTTTTCAAAAGCTGAGCCATACCATCATTATCCATCTGCCGCTTGCCATCTTGCTAATTGTTTTGCAGGCCTCGTCAGTCACTGTCGGCTGTGCACTAGCTGCTTGGCGCGCGCAGTCACTTGCTTGCGTCTGCACCACACATGATGGCGGCGCCGCCACTCGCTGAGTGTTTACCTCACGTTGACTGCCATGCTGGTGCTGCTGCTGTTGAGTGTGTGTGGTACTGCTGCCTTACAGGTGACTACTTCAAGCATCTGCCATGGCGCCCATGTGCAACTGCCACAACTGCGCCGCAATTGTGCGCGGCGCGTTGCTCCAAGAACCTCGCCGCTGTACGACATCTGCCCAACACCATCAAGATGATTATTTCTATGGCACTATAGATGTCCTTTGTTGTTGTTTCTTTGTCTGAGACAAGTGACAAGCACATGCTGATAGACGTACAACACTGCTGGTGCATGCTGTGTATTGCTCGCGCACACGGCACTTATGAAGAAGGTGGTGTTTATCAGTGCTGTGCATGATGTGTCACCTCTTTCCCAGGGTGGATGACCTGTAGCTTGCCAGGTTGGCATGGCGCACAGCACTAGGAACACGCCTGCTATAATAGCAAGTATTGTCAGCCGCCAACAACAGGTGCGCAAGATTACTTGCCCGACACTGTCCACCAGAATGGCATGTCCGTGGGTGTACAAGTGCGCAACTTTTACTGGCATACCGTGGCATTGACACAGGGCATGCCACCCTGCCCGCACTATCAGCGCCTTACGCCATCTAGCATTAATCACACCAGCCTCGAGTGCGTATGCTTGCAACACCTTTACAAATGTCCTTCATACATTAGCTGTTACACCGACCTTGTACTTCACGCGTTATTCCGATGCCCGTTACAAGGTCGCTCCAGTGCCAGGGTGCGCCGATGGCTTTCAGTGCGGCATCATGAGTGTCCAAGGCATGGGACCGCTCGTTGTTCAGGAGAGCTGTAACACCCACAAGCAGCTGCAACAACAGCGCAGCAGCGATGATGGCCGTTGCGCTACCTGTAGCTCTTCAGCTGTGTTGCGCAAGTGCTGGGAGCATTTCCTGGGCAGCTTCCTTTCTTGTGCCACTATGAACAACCAGCTTATCATAAACAACACACCTTCTGCAGGCATCGGACACAAATACAACAGCTCTGCTGGCAGCTTGCCAGTGCCTTCTTCGCTCACCGGTTGGCTACGTGCTGCCTCCGCTGCTGCATCCATTGCCGTTGCGCCTTTCGCAGCATAGCGCTGTACTGGCAATGCGTGTTGTGCTTTTGCTGAGGTAGCTTGGCATGTGATTGCTAAGCACCAGCGCGACCAGCATGACAGGCGCTCATGTCAGACCTAGCCCATGGTTCAGTCAACAACCACGGTGGCATGGCGTGCCACAGCTGGTTGGTGTCGTGACACCACAGCTGTCAGTTGCCATAAGCCTCGCCGTGCAAACGTTGCCTGTCAGCATGTCATGGTGGTACGTGCCTCAGTGATGGGTTGTCGCGACTGCCATGCAATATTCCCACCGCCATCGCAAAGTCCCACACATATACGGTGCGTGTATATATGTCTGTATATAATATCTATGTGGTATACAAACCCTGAGTTGCGTACGCCGTACAAGCATGTTGTGCCGCTGAGCACACGCTAATCGTCCGCAGAGGCTCCGCCGCCCGCGCCCGATGAGACCAATGTATTGATTACTACTTCAAAAAGTACGAATCTGACTGCACAGGCCTGCACGTGTCGTAGTAGTTAGTATCAAAGTTTTTGAATGGCCCGGTGTGTCTCTGATAAACCTACTACAGTGCACTCGCGATTTAGTGCGGGGTGGTGTCACCCCCTAGCACCCCGCACTAAAGCAAGACCCGCACTAAATCAAATAGGGCGTTGTGTATTGTTTGTACAAAATCATGTGGTATGTGACCGGTCTCTGGACCCCGCACTAAACTGCATACCGCACTAAATCAGAGCGAACTAAATCGCGAGTGCACTGCATAGCTTATGGTACAAACTTTGCCGCACATGCTGCACATCTTTGCGACTACTTTTACAACAACACTCGACAACTGGGTGCGGGCAGTGCTGCTGTATTGTGAGCCCGCCAACGCTTGCAGCAGCAGCGACAGGCGGCCGCTGCTGCGGTCATGGAAGTCTTGGTGCCAGAGCCCCACTGCGCGTGCACTTGGTACACAAACAACAACAACAAAAAACGCGCAGGTTCAAGCTCACGTCTTTGCGTGCCCCCGCCAATGGACGTCAGGTCCTGCCTTACTTGCGCACGAGCCTGTGCGTGTGTAGCAGCTCCTTGGCCTGCTGCTCGCACTCGCGACGGTGAGGCACGCGGACGCACAGCCCTTAGCTTGTGGACAACACAGGCTGATCTCTCATCAAATGGCAAAGTTCAACTTGTACTTCAACTCGCTCCTGCCGCACCCCAAAGGTGCCTACGGTTTTTGTTGGCTTTTGTGTCGTGCTCGAGCATGGCGTCGGAGGAGGAGCTGGCGGCGATGGTGAGAGGGCTGCGGCTGCCGGTTCCAGCCTTCGACGATGACCTATCTCTGCTGCGGTGCCTGGATCAACTCATCGTAAGACGCAACTCATGCTTGCAGTCGCAGTCACAATAGGCGCTGACTTGCGTCTGTCGCGCGCAACGGCTTGCAATCACTGGCCCCGCATATATCGGTGGTCTCTGCTGCTGCCGCGCACCTTGGGTGTGGCTGCTGTCTGTACACGTGGCATTTCTGTGGCACATCTGCTGCAGTACCCAGTTCAGGCATTGGAGGCCGCCTGCCTGCGTGTGCACGCAGCCAAGTGAGCTTCCTGCCGCCAGCAAAATGGAACAGCAGCCATGCAACAGCCATGGCACGTTAAATTCATCTTGATTTTCAGTCCACGTGCGTATCACACTGTCACACTTCCCAGCAGAAATTCGCCATTCACCACCCGGTATGCACACAGCACCTTGCGTGTGCCAACGTGTGACGCTGCACAGTTCCCAGCAAACATGTAGCCAGAATTGGTCGTTTGTTATCTCTGCTGCTGCCACTACCACGGTGGCTCCAGCATGCTCGCACCGGTCTTGTTGTTGAGCGCTCCTGCTGACCCAGCCCCATTTTGTCAGTACAGCAACAGGCGCGGGGCTCATCGCCCCTGGTGCCACTGCTGCTGCTGCTGCGGCTGCTGGCTGCTGCTGCTGCGGCTGCTGGCTGCTGCTGCTGCTGCTGCTGCCACTGCTGCTGCTGGTGGTGCTGCTGCTGCTGCTGCCGCTGCTGGCTGCTGCTGGTGCTGATGCTGCTGGCATCACAGGTGGAATACCAGAGCAGGCAGGCATCCTCCAAAACAGGCGTGTCATGTGAGTGCCGACTCACAAGCCAGGGAATGACTCAGCAGCTGCCATGCTGCCAGTGCATGTATGCCTGCACTTGGTGGCATACGCTTGCACATGCCATGGCACATGACTCATGCACATCGCGTACCCTTCGGGCCACCTTCACTCCTGCTGATGCACCTCCAATTGACTCATTTGGCCTAACTCATTATCAACGGGATAGTGGAGCAATCACTGCGGTGAAACACACATGTCAATGGTTTGGACATGGTATGGCATGTGCCTCCGCATTATGCAATTAATACTCTTGCGAGGTGCGCACCTGACAAAATTCCTCTGCCGCAAACCGGCTTCCCTGGCCGCTGCCATGCCGTGCTCAGCACTAGCATCCGCAACCGGAACCGGACCAAGCTGGAGCTGGCAACAGGGTGGGGACGATCTGGACGAAGGCGCACCACTGGCTGCTGTGGCATCAGGTGCGCTACTTCTGCTGAGCAGCTTATCTGTCCTCCAAATTGTACTTCTGTGTCAATATTATAAGGCGCTACGCACCATGTGGTTGCTGGCCGTGGGTGTCTAGCCGCCAGCGGCGTACCTGCACGCGGCCATGCAGTTGCAGCTGGTGCTGGGTGTGTCAGTAACCGTCGCCACCCGCAGCTACTTCGGTGCCCGCCACCACCACATCTTGTGTGCACGTGCCACTCGGTGCCACACAGGCCACCTGCACCAAGCAGCAACACCTGTAGCTTCCAGCACCGCTGCCTCTTTGCCACCGCAGACACCTCTTGCCGCCCAGCTGCTGCGTGTGACACTCTGTGTTTTGGTGCCTGCCTCCCCTGGTGCCTGCCGCCCCGCGTCCGTGTTCTTTGCTGCTGAGCACAGTGCTGACAAGTTCTGAGCGGGAGCGGGTGGACGTGCTGCGCGAGCTAATTTTCGAGTGCGACCAAGAGGTCAGTGGCCGCTGCCCCAATAACTGCGTACAATGTCGTACTGTACTGCGGTACATCTGGTGCGTGCAGCCTGCGATGCGCGTGGTGCCTCCGCACAAAGCGCAAGTGTGGTCACTGTGAGCAGGAAGTAACTTCAAGTTTGAACAGTGGTTCTTGAAGTAGTGCGTACCTGTTTCAGCCATGCTAAAGCAAGGCTTGAATGCCTAGAACTGACGCAGCGCCCGTCGTGACGCACCCTGCGCTCCCGAGCAACTTCCCAAACGTGTTTTGCTGCCAAGCAGCTACATAACTGTCTGTCTGGCACCACCAGTTGGTAAGCGCCGGCCCCCACGCCTTCACCTCTCCACCCACACACAGGCAACAACTTCAGACTTGTAGCTGAAGTTGCCACACCATGTCCTCCACCCACAGCGTATGGCCTCATCGCTGGAGCTGCTGCGTGTTGTGCGAAAGATATTGGTGCCTGCACATGTTTCACCACAGCAGCTGTCACTATTGCAATACCGACTGGGAATGTGTTTTCTTGGGTGTGTGACGGTCGCCGCTCCGTCCGCGCGTGCAGATAGAGCGGCTGCAGAGGGAGGTTCGCCTGGCCGCCTGGGAAGCGGGCAGGGGGCAGGGTCCTGATGGCGGGCCATCGCTTGATGAAACGGTGGACTTTCTTGCGGTGCTGCGGCATAAGGTAAGCATGCGTGCTGCTGAGCACTCAACCAGTGAGCTGGAAGGTATGGGAAAATTGCTGTGAAGTGAGAGGGAAAGGTGTGGGTGGCCGCTGCTGTGGTACTGCCGATAGCGATGGCGAGCTGACTTGCGGACCGCTGTGAGTTGCAGGCGGTGTGACTGGTGGACATGGTGGCAGTGCGCACATGCCGTGGATGTGTTGGGTTCTGTGGGTATTCAGCTGCCGTGAATGGTGCGCTATCGCTTCGTGAGTGTCATTGTCGGCCGTGTCGTTGTATGGCTGATTGTTGCAAATACTTGGGTATATGGCAGTATGGCACTTCAAGCATATCATACGTCAAGTACTACTGTTACATCAGCCGCACATACTCATGTAACAGACGTACCTACTATGTACTTGTACATGTTAAGTGTGAGCATATCTACAAGGGGGCCGAGTGTACCATTGCTTCATGCTGGCTTGTATGACCTACAGGGGCCCTTGCACGCCCGCAAGTGGAAATGAAATGGATACAACTACCGGTAAATACTTGAAGTAGCGTACATATACTTGCGTTGGCGGCGGCTTTCCACACCACTCTCAGTGGCGGGATGTGCAGGCATGCACACACTCGCACTGGCGGTTTTTAAGCCAAAATGTGGTGGCAGCAGTATGCGCACATGTGGCACAACCGTGTCGAAAATTGCCTTTTTGTTGTGCTGCATGCACAGGTGCCGTGCTATCACTTGTGACTGACTGCGGAGCAACCCTTGCATGCTCGTGATCGTGCTCTGCATTAATGTGGCTACTGCATTGGTGCCAGTGGTGAGCAGCGCTCGCTGAGTCACCGCCATGCCACTCCTGCTGCTGAGCAATTCTGCTGAGCACTGCTGCTGAGCACCGCTGCTGATGGCCTTGCCTGCCGTTGCTGCTGCTTCCTGCACTGCCGCTTGTGCTGCTGGTGCACCAGATGCGGCAAGCACCAGCGCTGGCATCGGCGACGGACTCAGAGGCGCAAGGCAAGGGGTAACGAACGCACCATAACAACCTCAATACATGGGTTTACATCGTGTGCCACAACTCCAGTGCCCTTGCTTGCTGCTGCCTTGATGCCTGGTGCTGTAGCACATGAGGTAGGGTTTCCAGACGGCGGTATATCCTATGGCGGGCCGGCCTGCCCACTCGGACGCCCCGCTCGCCTCTCGTTGTGGTCCGGCGGTGGTGGCTCCCATCCATGCCAGCACGCCCACTGGTGGCCATGGCAAATGCATGACAAGAAAGCGACATGTCTGTACAGCATCCATTAGAGTAGTGAAAGAAACCTAAAAGGCTGCTAATCCCAGATACTGCCGTGGCTAGGGAAAATGCCAGGTCGAAGCCTGTGGGGTGATTTGTCCACCTGGTGAACACCACACAGCCCCCACACCTACTGTGAGGTGCAAGTCTTGAGGGCTAGGGTGATTCGTGAGAAACCTAAAAACAGAAGCTTTCCACCACCCTGTAGCAGCGTACCGTCTCCTAACTTGTGATAGCAGAGCGGCGCACCGTGGCCGCCCTCGGTGGTGATTCCAACTTCAACTACAACTTCAACAGGTAAAGCACTTTTCGGGAGAATCTAGCGAGCTCGGCAGCATGTTGAAGAAGCTGATCTGCTGAGCACTGTGTGCTTTTTCACCATGGTCTGCTGAGCACAATTATGCCGGCACGCCCCGCGAGATCTGCCGTGAATGTTTTGTTTTGAGTTGCAAGCGCCACCACTCTGCACTGTGGCCCGGTACCCTCGAAGCTGGCAGCATGGTGAAGCGGGTGGCGCTGGCCGCGGCTCTGCTGGCTCTGTTGACCGCCGACCTGGCCGCGGCAAGCGCGCCGCAGCACCAAGACCACACGGCAAAAAGCTCCCAGTTCAAAGGTATGGCGCGGCCCGGCGCTTGCTTGGAGTTGGCCGCACCACCATACGGAGGAAGTGCTGTCAGCTGCAGAGCACGAGCTGGCGATTGCTGGTGCGATGGTATGTGCGTGCCCTGCCGCAGCGCGCGCCCCCGTGCAAAACACGGGCGCGCAGCTGCGGCCGCCTGCGACCACTCGCCGCTGCCGCCGCAGACCAGCAGTTTGCGCACTTTTCCGGGAACAGTGTCGGCACTCGCACAGTAGCGCTGCGCCACCACCGCCCGACAGCGGCCGCAACAGCAGCAACTGCATGTGGATGTGTGTCGCAGGCGTGAGAGCGCGTTCGACCAGGCCGCGGCACCAGCGGCAGCAGCAGTTGCCTGCTGAAGGCGCTTTCACCACAACGGTGCATGTGTTGTATTTTAACTCCGCTGCGATTGCACAGTGTGGTAGCAGTCAGCAAGGTACACCTCGTACCATTGCGGCCTACGCGGTAGTACCAATACCGCATGGCACCACAGCCCGCTGCCTACACCGGGGCCAAATTTCAGGCTGCCCAGCGGTGCCCACCAACGTGGCACACATATTTCATCATTTTTCCGGTGATTACCCCTGGCCGATGTTCAACTCAACTCGCGCTGAGCGGCAGCCGCAGTAGTGCAGCGCTGTTTGCGTGCACAGCTGACGTGCGTCCGTGCTTGACGCGCGAAGATGCGGCCGCAGTATCGAGCACTGAAGGTGTGTGAGTCGCCAGCGAGTGTGTTGTGTTGGCAGCGCTCGTACTCACTCAATACTTCAAGTTGCCAAGAAAGGGAACCGCATGTGGCAGCCTGCGCAGCTGTGCTAGTTTAGGGCCTGCTGTTGCTGGTGCTGCTGCGGTATTGCTGCTGTAGTGCTGGCAGACACGTCTTTGCACAACAGCCCAGGCACTCTTGATGTTGCGTACCGCCTTCAAACACTTCACCGCTTTTATCTACGCTGCAGAAGCTGCTGCACACAGAACGAGCGTGCGCCCTCACCACCGCATTCCTCTGCGTTCCCCTCCCCTGTCCTCCCCACCGCAGCCCTTCTGGCTGGCACCATCGACGAGCGAGAGCTTCCAGCGGCCGACCCGCTAGCTCCCGCCCGTGCGGCTGCCGCAGCGGGTGCCACTGCGCAGACACAGAAGCCGCAGCAGCCACAGCAGCAGCAGCAGCAGCAGCCGCAGCAGCCGAAACCAGCGCGGCAGCAACAGCCACAGCAGCAGCAGCAGCAGCAGCCACAGCAGCAGCAGCAGCCAATGCAGCCGCAGCAGCCGGTAAGCCTCCTTTTTAACTAGTTTTCGAGGCAGGTGTATGGTGGCATACATGTAGGGTGTTCGCAGTGGTTTACAGAGTGCATGGGTCATGCACGGTCACACCAGCAGCAGCAGCCAATGCAGCCGCA
The DNA here is from genome assembly GCA_032358315.1 of Ophiocytium majus. NCBI lineage: Eukaryota > Xanthophyceae > Mischococcales > Ophiocytiaceae > Ophiocytium > Ophiocytium majus. Next base: position 10,161 of record JAULBY010094530.1, read on the forward strand.
GCAGCCACAGCAGCCGCCGCCACAGGCAGCCGGTAAGCCTCTTTCTTGACAAGTGTTGTGTTTTCATGTCTACGGTAGCATACATGTAGAGTGTCCGCAGTGGTTTACGGAGTGCATGCGTCACGCGATGTCACACCAGCCCCCGCCGCCGCAGCAGCAGCAGGCGCTAGACACAGATCCTGCCGCGGGCGCCCAACCCATGACGCACATCCCCATGTGTACCGGAAGTGAGGACAACAGACGACCGCCGTCATGCCCCGTCCCTATCCCCAGCACACATTCCCCCGCCCGTGCACATGCCTAGTGATGGGTCACGGCGTATAACGTATTTTGTACGCTATGTACACAAAACACGGCGTATTCCTACGTATTTCTACGCCCAAAAACGTGATGTACGGCGTATTTGCCGTATAAATACGTTCATCTGCATACAGCGTATTTACATACGTTATACGGCGTGTAATGCAAGAATCATGCGCTGTGACCCATCACTACGCATGCCGCATGCGAGCACAAAAGGTGACCACCATAACGCCGCACAACGCGCATTCCCACACGCACCCCCCCACTCCCCCGTGTCCTGCTTTCCACACGCAACAGGCGCCCGCCGCTGCAGCAGCACCTGACCCTGCCGCTGGTGCCCAGGCTGGCGGCGGCGGCGGCGGGCAGGCACAGCCCGCCGTGGGTGAGCAGGGTGCTCCCGCGCCTGCTGCCACGGGTGGTGCCGTGGCCGGCGGGCCCGAGGAACATGCACAGATTATACGGATGGGGCCCGTAAAGGACGGCGACTTCCAGGCATTCAACTGCCCTCGGGTGAGGAGACACGCGTAAGGTTGCGATGAAAACATATATTCTGACCAAGTGGATAGATCACCACACAGGAGGCTTCGGCCTGGCCTTCTGCCCCAGCCACGGGAGTACCTGGGCTCAGTCACCTTTTTGGTTTCTTTCACATGTGACCGAGCCAATGTACGCTGTACACGTCCCATATATACGACGTGCATGGTTTTCTAACAAGATAATACTGGGAGAAAATAGTGGCGCAGATTGTGCGGGTGGGGCCCGTAAACGATGGCGCCTTCCAGGCATTCAACTGCCCTCAGGTGAGCGGACCCGCGCATTTTCTGTGCCGCCTGCATCCCCTGGTGTGTGTGTACCATGTTGTGTAGAGCTGTCGGAATCGTAAGCATTTTCAAAATGGCTCCGTGATTCGTAGTGTAGTTTCGCCGTAACCTTGTAATACTTGCAGCATCTTGCGTTGATGTGTTGTGCTCAACTGCACGCCGGTGGGGAGGCACGTGTGCGGCTGTGACGACATGTGAGCGAGCCAGTATACGCTGCCATGCCTTCCGTATGTATACGGCGTGCACGTCTCATACTGAGGAAAAATTAGTGATACTCGCTGGTGGTGCCATGCAGCAGAACTTCTGCGACTGCCAGAGTAGCGGGCGCATGCAACATTTGAATTGAAGTTGGTGTTGAAGTTGGGATTATTGCAAGCTGAAGTTGGTGTTGAAGTTTGAATTGAAGTTGGTGTTGAAGTTGGTACTATTGCGCCTTGCGCATGTGGTGCGTCCGTGCCCCAGCTGTACAGCCTCCATGGCTGCGGGCCTGAGTAACGTGTGTTTGCGTGTGCGATTACGAATGTAGGATCGACTTCATGTGAAAGAAACCAGCCGTGCGTACTGCAAGGCAGACCCACGTTCACCAACTCAAGTCAAAGTATGTGGCCCGTGTCAGAGCAGTAGTTAAGGTGCACACGGAGCTGTGTTGGCACGCAAGGAGCACTGCGCTGTGAAGTGCCGTGCGCTAGCAGACCAGTAGTGGTGTGGCGTATGCAAAACGGCCCAGCACGGTTCCCCTCGCAAACCAGACCATATACTTCAGAAGTACTAATATATGTATATATATATATATATATATATATATATATATATATATATATACATATACACACCTGTCACCTTTATACAATGTATGTGGCGTTGTGACATGGTCACGGCTACTTCTAGTATATTACAGCAGTGTGCGCCAATTGTGCGCCATGATGACTGTAGGCGCCACTCTGGTCTGCTGCACCAATCGCTGACCCCGCTGCCCCTTTTTCCGTTCTGTAACCGCCCCAAATGTGCAGGGAAAAATACTGACTGCCATCACTTTCTGGTACGACGATATTTCCGTGAATGGCTTCCAGTCGCTTGAGTGCGGCAACGTGGGCGGCGGCGGCAAGCAGACGCTGCCACTCGGAGGCGGCTATGGCAACATAGCGAGGGGCACGGAGGTGAGCACCACTAATACCTGAAGACAATATGTACACTACTACTTGTAGTAAGTAGGTATCATTATCAGTGAAATATTACTACTGTAGTTCTTCAGTAGTTACACTTAGCAAGGCGGCTTGGGCAGCATTGCAAGGGGCACTAAGGTAAGAATAAAAATAAAAGAAAATGATAGAAATTTCCCGAAGTAATTTTACCTGTTTTAACGCCAGTAATACCTGTTGGTGTTATGTACACTACTACTTGTAGTGTCATCATCGCTAATATACTCCAGTAGTTACACTTGGTAAGGCGGCTGGCTGCTATGGCAACATTGCGAGGGGCGACGTGCTTGGAGTACCCACAATAGTTCTCTTCTAGCACCTGTAGTACTTCTTACCGAAGCATCTATTGATTTTAGGTACACGTGATTAGTGTTTCTGGCAACATGGGCGGCGGTGGTAGACGGCTATGGCAACATTGCAAGGGGCACTGAGGTGAGACAGTAGTTGAAGTACCTGCAGCAGCTCCACCTGCTCTAACACCAGTACCAACTGCTAACTTTTCTGTACGGGTTAGTGTCTCTTGATGACACCATTTGTAGGTGTATATTGGAAGTATGGTATATCAATTTTGCACTTATGGGCGTGCAAACCCCGGGCAGTGCAAGCCGGCGTGTAGCGGTAGCAGTGAAGTGGCCATGTTTGGCCCTGTATTGACGACACACTCATAGCGGCATAGCTGCGGGCTGCCAGCACCACCAAGAAAGGCATATTTGTAAAGTATGATATGTCAAATTTGCACTTGTGGGCGTGCAAAACCTCGGGTAGCGCGTGCCGGCGTGTAGCAGCAGCATTTGAAGTGTCATTTTTGGCCACATGTTGACGACACACTCATAGCTGCGTGCTGCCAACACCCAAGGGAGGCGACCGCCAGGGCAGGTCGTCTGCACAAGCGCAGAAGCACTTGCGTATTGGCCTCTCACTGCCGGCAGCGGCAGCATTGAGAGTGCAGCTCACAACTCACAGTTCACAGCACGCAGCTCGGGTGCCGGCGATGTCACTAAAGTGCCGTGCTAACAGCTCACAGTTCACAGCGCAGCTCACAACTCACAGCCCACAGCACAGCTCACAGCACAGCGCAGCCGGCGGTGCCATTAAAGCGTCGTGCTAACAGCTCACAGTTCACAGCACAGCTCACAACTCACAGCACAGCTCACAGCTCAGCTCACAGCACAGTGCAGCTCTCGTGCCGGCGATGTCACTGAAGCGTCGTAACAGCTCACGGTTCGCAGCACAGCTCACAACTCGCAGCACAGCTCACAGCACAGCACAGCTCTCGTGCCGGCGATGTCACTAAAGCGTCGCGCTAACAGCTAACAGCTCACAGTTCACAGCACAGCTCACAACTCACAGCACAGCTCACAGCTCAGCTCACAGCACAGCGCAGCTCGCATGCCGGCGATGTCACTAAGCAGCATATTTTTGTTGTCCCTTTTTGTTTGGCGTCCCCTGCCCAACAATACACAGGTTACCGTGCAGTCCAACGGCGCAGGCTTCATTGGTGCCGTGGCGGGCGGCCGGCAGCTGAACAAGATCAGCAAGACACCCTACCTCACCAGCGCGCTCGCCTTCCACTTCGCGAAAGACGTGTTTAAGAACGGTGAGTTTGAGTGTGTGTGTGTGTGTGTGTGTGTGTGTGTGTGTGTGTGTCTTGAGGTGTGTACCACGTACTGTGCTTCTAGTAGTATACTTCGAGGTACTACTAGTATATGAGTTGGAGAGTGCATGTGTGTGTGAGTGTCAGTGTGTGTGTGTGTGTGTGCCTTGAGGTGTGTACCAGGGGGTGGGAGGAGTACATGCATACTGTACCTCTGCTGCTGCTGCCGCCGGCGCTGCTGCTGCCATGACAAACAGTAGTTGATGATGTTGGCTCCTCACTTGCAGTCACCTTTCTAACTGCCGCTGCTGCCGCTGCTGGGCATGCCAAGAAGTACGTATTTTTTTGTTGGTGTTGTCACACGCGCCTCACCTGCACCCACCCCTCTCCTTGCTGCTGCTGCTGCCGCTGCTTCTGCTGCTGCCTCTGCTGCTACTGCTGCCGCTGCTGTTGCGGTGCCGCCACTGCCACTGCTGCTACCACTGTCGCTGCTGCTGCTGCTGCTGCTGCTGCCGGCGCTGCTGCCGCCGCTGTTGCTGCCGCCGCCGCTGCTGCTGCTGCATCATGTTCAACATCAACTTCAACTGTTGCTGCTGCTGCTGAGCACGGCAGGCGGCTGGTCCCCTCTCTTTGGCAACGACAACGCCGTTTACCCCCTGCTGCCCAAGCACTGCAAGGGCACCGCCATGGTGACGGGGCTGCAACTCGCGCTGGCGACTGCTGTCACTGGCGACTACATTGGCGGCATCAACCTCGTCTGCAGGGAGGTTTAGACGGCACTGCTGCTGCTGAACACTGCTGCTGAGCACTGCTGCTGAGCACTGCTGCTGAGCCCTGCTGCTGAGCACTGCTCCTAGCTGCTGAGGTGCTGAGCTGCAGCGGCGCTGCTGCGAGCTGCTGAGCACTGCTGGTGAGCACGGCTCCTAGCCGCGGAGCACTGCTGAGCACTGCTGAGCTGCTGCCGAGCTGCAGAGGCACTGCTGCTGCGCACTGCTCCTAGCTTCTGAGCACTGCTGCTGAGCACTGCTGCTGAGCACTTGCTGAGCTGCAGCGGCACTGCTGCTCAGCGCCTGCTGGCGCCCACCCTTGCCTACCACCCACCCATGTGGCGGCCACAGTTGCCTTGCTGTGAGTGCAAAGCATCACTGGGTGATCCCCACTCGAGTACCGTGCAACTCCTCTGTTGGCCGCCGGAATCACCCCTGGTGCACCACTGCCAGTGCTGCATCAGCGCTGGCGGTGAGCAGCAGCCGCTGCTGCCACGCGCCCCGTGCACCCAACGAGCGTGCATATGGCTCCACCCACTCAAGGTGCCGCCGCGGCTGCTGCCGCCGCGGCTGCTGTCGCCGCGGCTGCTGCCGCCGCAGCCGTCCCTGTGTTGCTGCAGCCCTGCGCAAACTGGGCCGCTGCTGCTGCTCAGCAGCGTACCCCTGATGTGGCAACGTCCACAGTTCCTTTTGGCGTGTATTTCCTAGATTGTCTCGAGTAGTTTTTTTGTCGCGGAGGCAGCTCTGCGGCCCTTGGGTGGCTGGCTTTACCGCGCGGGTCCCCCGCGTTCGTGTTTGTACTTCAAGTACTTGAAGTAGGTGACTTGAAGTAGGTTGGTACTTCAAGTACTTGAAGTAGGTGGCTTGAAGTAGGTGCACCTGCCTTGCAGGTGGTGGTGGTGCTGCTGCTGCTGCTGGCGCTGCTGCTGCGGGCGCTGCTGCTGCGGGCGCTGCTGCTGCGGAGCCGGCCTAGAAGCAGCAGCCGCAGCAGTGCACCAGGTGCACCTCCCACCGTTGCTGCGCCGCAGGCAGTGGTGCCGTTTGTGAGTGTGAGTGTCGCTGCACCCATGGGTAGTCAATCGTCCCCTGCCCTGGGTTTAAGTCACGATGATGTGTACCACTCCTCAATGGGCCTCGGGTGCACGTCTGTCATGCGTCTCCGATGCATGCTGTCTGCTGCCAGGCTGCCTGTTGCCAGCGCTGCTATGCGTGACAAAGTGACGCACGGATAGGCCGCCCGTGCAACACAAGCTATGCTGCAGTTGTGATATTACGGTGCACTTGTGATGTAATGCGGCGTGCTGTCGCCCCCCTAGCATCCCGCACTAAAGCAAGACCCGGCTATGCTGCAGTTGTGATATTACGGTGCACTCGTGATGTAATGCGGCGTGCTGTCGCCCACCTAGCATCCCGCACTAAAGCAAGACCCGCATTAAATCAAATAGGGCACTATGTATTCTTTATGTGTAGTCATGTGGTCTGTGACAGGGCTGTGGACCCGCTCTAAACCGCATAGCACATTAAATCAAAGCGCACCTGTGCAAGTACAAACTTAGTACTTTCCTTTAGCAGTGCCTAAGGCATCTTACGCCCCACATTTTCTTTTTTTCGTCAGCCACAGGAAATATTTCTTGTACTGCGAGGTACTGCAATATGTGCCATGCGAGAGTACATATTCTGGTCACACGCACCGTGTGCAAAGGGCTTTCCGCGCCCTAAGCGGAGTTTAATAAGAGCACATATTCTTAGGCGCTATCTTGGCTTTGTTCACCCCTTTGCACGGGTCCGCCCAGGGTGACGGCCCCTACCGGTGAGGAGACCTAGAGTTATCGCTCCTAGATTACTTTTGATGTATGTATACATGTAAGGGACCCGCTGCATTTTCCTGGTTTTTTATGAGCACCCCTTTTGCCCGTGCAGCACCGTGTAGCACGTACCACAACGCGAGCGACTCACGAGTCGACTCAGGCTCACACCCAGATACCTATTCCTGCCGATCAGAGCCAGCATCTCGATGAAGCAGCATGTTCATCACATGCGGCCGCACAGGCTCTCTTGTGTGGGTGCTGGAAAATGGGCATCTTGCTCTGCACGACGCAGTGCCATCGGACGTCCCTTCCAGCTTGATAAGCTGCGCCTCTACCATAACATCTCGGGCAGGCGCCAATCAGCTGCCATCATTGCCTCAAGGTGGCACTGCTGCATTTTTAGAAGCAACATGCACCAACAATAAATACTTTTTACTTCAAGTATGTCGCGCACAAACAGGCAGTGCAAGAAATGGAGGCAGCTGCCGTACTGCCACTTTGCAGGCATCGCCGGGAATGCACACACCGCGATGGGTGCCGAGAAGCGAGGTAGCTGCTAGCTAGCGCACCCACCACCTATAACATGCCAAGCAATCACGCAGCAGCACCAAACACAGCGGCGCGGACAAGCACACAAGCTGCAGGACGCCCCACACTTGTGCACACCACAACTGTTTCCTGCTCACATGCCTCAGTAAAAGGCAGGTGTAAATGCTGTAGCGGCATGTGGGCACACACACCAGCAGGCATAGCGGTGCCACCCACCCACATGCCACTCCACAAAAGGGCAGGCGCTGTGCTGCAACATAGCACGGCGGCCGCCGCAGCAATTACCAGTGCGCAACATTGCTCCGAAAAAGCACCACGCCGCTGCCCCGCACGTGCCCCGTGCTCCAGATTTGAGGTAGGGACTCCAGGCGGCGGTATAATTATGAAAAACCCTATATTCCGGCGGGCCGGCCTGCCCACACAGACGCTCCTCACGCCTCTCGCCCGGCTCTGGTTGTGGTCCCGCTCCAAATGTGCAGATGGCAAGGCGGTGGTGCCACCGCCGGTCTAGAAAACCTGCGCAGAGTGGTGGGCGGGCGTTGGGCGGGACAGCGGAGGCAACGCCACGCGCCGCTGTAAGACAAGCAGATCGCAAGTGATTTGTTGTGATTGTGGCATGGGGGAGTGCAAAAGCAGAGCGAGAGTAAGATGGCGGCGTATCAGGGGGCAGATGGCACGGCATTGCCATTCTCGTGCACTGCCCACATACGCTGTACACGTGTCCCTGTCTCATTCCTTGTGAGCTCGCAAATGAGAGTGTTGGCTGGTGAAGGGAGTGGGGGCCAAGTAGTTGGGGAGGGCCCATGTGTTACATACCTCTTGAGGGACTACTTAAAAGTACGTAGTACTACTTCAGTGGGCAAAGTACAGACTTCTGAAGTACTACTTCTGAAGTACTTCAAGTACTTCATAGAAAATACTTGTTGAAGTATGTGGTGACAAGGGGTGAGCCTCGGATGCACACGAACTGATGAGTGCCCAGAAACTCTGTCAGCCCCATGCAAAAAACCCTGGGCTTCTGGCTGCAGCGCACTCCTTTGCTATGAGTGAACGTGTACTTGCCAGCATTTCATAGTTCGGAGTTCATGAGAACATTGATCGAGTGTTAGTGCGCAGCAGTACACGCACACGCTCATGTCTTTTTGCCAACCAGGCACCAGCACTGCATCTGTACAACGACTAGTCAGTTACTTACTGGTTAATTGATTATGACACAGTACCACACACTTCTGTAGATGGTACACATGCACCTCGAGTCTACTCAGCACATAACACCACACACTGGGGAGCCACCACCGCCGCAGTCACCACCAATGGACCACAACAAGAGGCGAGCGGGGCGTCCGAGTGAGCAGGCCGGCCCGCAATAGGATATACCGCCGTGTGGAGTCCCTACCTCATAAGTCTGTGCACTACTCCACACTGTAGGCCCGTCACGACCAGCATGAACGACATACAGGAAAACACGGATACATGCGCATGCAGTGAAAACGCATCTCACACAGTGAGCCAGACAGGATTCACAGTGGCAGAGCACCTGCCAGTGTCCACTGCGTACCCGCCACCTGCACCTGACAGCACAACACACATTGTCCTACTGCCACCGTTGCCCATTCTCTGCTGCGCGGTTATGCTGGTACCACTGACGCGACAGCAACCGTCGCTGGCGTACCTGACGCTGCTGTGCCCGCTGTAACTCCTGCGTTGCAGCTGCAACCGCTCCTCAGCACTACGCCCTGCTTCCCTCCTGCAGCTGCCGCTGCTCCTGCTGCTGCTCCTGCTGCTGCTGCTCCTGCTGCTGCTGCTGTTGCTGCTGCTCCTGCCGCTGCTGCTGCTGCTGCTCCTGCCGCCGCTGCAGCTCCTTTTTCTCCTCACTGCGTGCCCAAGTCAGGTCGCTGTCCTCGCAGTCGCAGCCGTTGTCACGCGCCCACTGAAACAACTCCAGCTTCTGGTACAGCGCCGCGGCACTTTGTCTGTACCGTCCAGGGACAGACGCGCGCGCGAGCCCACTTCAGCATTTCCAGGTTGCCGTTGTGTGCGGCACCGGCACACACTTGCATATCCCAGTCACACCCGTGCTCATGTGCCCACTGCAGCATCCCCAGGTGCTTGTTGGCTGCTGCACACCCGCACACACGCGCGTCCCACTCGCACCCGTGCGCGCGTGCCCACTGAAGCACCTCCAGGTGGCCGTGGCGTGCTGCTTCGGTGCAGGTGTCAGCATCCCAGGGACACCCGTTGTCACGACACCACTGAAGCACCTCTAGGTGGCCGTCGCGTGCCGCTGCGGTGCAGGTGCTAGCGTTCCAGGGACACCCGTTGTCATGGGCACCACTGCAGGACTCGAAGGTGGCCACCGGCTGCTGCTGCAGAGCACACACGCTCATCCCACTCGCAGCCATTGGCGCGCAGGAGTTGCAGCATGCCTAGGTGGCCACCACCTGCTGCACCCCGGCATGCGCCAGCTGTGACGAGCACACAGCCCACAGACCTGGCCCACTCAAGCACAGCCAGGTGTCCGCCGTTCACGGCAGCTGCGCACACGGCAGAGGACCCCATTTGCACCCCCTGCTGAGCCGGTGCAAAGCAGCCGGCATCATGCAGCCAGCGGCAGACGTCCAGGTGCCCATTCCCTGCTGCCGCCACCGCAGCACTGTAACCAAGCTGCCTGCTGGGCACCACCGGTGGCTCCCTCTGCTGAGTGGCCCACTCCAGCACGTGCACTAGCCCCGCCTGCGCTGCTGCTGTGAAGGCAGTCTCACACATGTGGCGCCGTGCAGTTGTTGATGCCCAGCGCAGCACCGCCACGTGGCCAACACTGGCTGCCGCGGACTCCACGCAGTGGCGCACCAAAGAGGTGACGTGTATGGCCAACTGCTGTGAAGAGAGTGTGCTGCCGCTGGCGGGCAGCAGTGGCGGCATGCCCAGGGCAGGCAGGCAGTGGTGACGTCGTCCGCCCCGCAGCGGCAGAGCGGGCAGCCCGCGTACCGCAGCCACTGCAGGACGTGCAGGTGGCCATCCATGGCCGCCCCCACGTAGGCGTTTCCATCCCATGGCATGGTTTCATGGCTCTGGAGCACGCGTTGAAGTGCGCCCAACCGGCCCTTGAACGCAGCGTGGTTGGTGTGGGCCCGTGTCCACTCCCCGCCGTGCCGCTGGGCGAGCTCCAGCAGCTCGTCTGTCCACACGCAGCTGTACACGCTGGTGTGAGGGGGGTGCTGGCCCAGGTATACGCCGCGCCAGCGTTTGCAGGTGCCTCCCGCCAGCAGGAAGTGCCCTCCTCCCAGGAAGCGGAAACAGGTGGCGAGGGACTCGTCGTCCAGCAGGAGGGGGTACCCTGCTGCTGCTGCCCCTGCAGCTTCTGCCGCTGGATCTGCCGCTCCGGCTGCTGCTGTTGGGGGCTTGGCGGCCGTGGCGGCAGCGCCCCCCCCTCCTCAGGTGCAGAGGCCTGCAGTACGGATTCCGTTAGTAGTGGCTCAGCGGACAAGCAGCAACACCCGCCCCGTCGGCTTGGCTGTTGCGCGCAGCTGTGCCCCTGCCGGTCTGCCTGCTGCTGGGCCTGCCGATTCTTACGATGGTACTGGCGCAGCGGCGGGCTACGACCGGTGGAGCCTCGGTGGCTGTGTGTGTGGTGCAGCCTGCAGCTGTGCATGCACAGCTGTGCACGTTCACTGAGGGCAGGGTCAAAGCGGCGCAAGATAGGCGAAGGGGCGAAGGTTTAACAAACTTCAACTTCATAACTTGAACTATGAGTCTTGTGTGTTTTTGTTGAAGAAGTACTCGTCAAAGGTCACACAAAAGCACTGTGTCCCGCAAATACGGCAGCAGCGGAGGTGGCGGAAGCAGCAGCATCAGGATAGGGGTGTTCTGGGCTGCTAAATAAGTGACGTCTGCGACGGCGCTGTCTGCAGCGGCTCAGCAGCCCATCCGGAGCATCACTGGTGCGAGCGCAAGGTTCCGGTGAATCAACAAGGGGGGAAGCCGGTGAGTAGCGCAACCAGCCCAGGCAGCGGGCGCTCAGGCAAGGCCACCCCCTCGGCTCCTGCCAGCCCCGCCAGCAAGGCCACCACGGCAGTCGAGGCTGCTGGCAGCAGCAACACCATCTTCGCGGCCATCTCCGCTGCCCTCGCGGGCAAGGGCAAGTCCGCCTTTGCTGGCAGCAGCAGTGGTCACTCCAAGCCTAGCAGCCCCAGCCGCCTGGCCTCCTCCGCCGTCAGCTCTGCCACCTCCTCGCCTCGCCAGGCCACCGCCATCCGCGCCACTGCCACCTCCACCCGTAGTGCTGCTGTGGCAGCTGCTCCCATCCACCAGCAGCAGCAGCAGCGCCCTGGCTCGACCCCCTCCCGCCGCCAGGCCACCATCCCTGGCGACGACGGCTTCTACCTCGCCGTCAAGACGGCCAAGCCTGCGCCCAGCACCCCCCCTGCCCTCGCCATCTCCACGCTCAAGCACTCTGTGCTTTTTGAGGGGGGGGAGGATGACGCTTCTTCTGCTGAGCACACGCCCCTGCTCACACGCCGCGCCCGCAACGCCCTCATCACGTCCAACAAGGCGGCGCTGCACGAGGAGTTCACGGCAGCCGCCCGCGCCCACGGCGCCGCCACGAACCGCCTCTGCGACGCCGCGCGCGCCGCCACCGTCATCGACCCGGAGGCGGCCCATCAGATAAAAAACACCTCCGTGGCCGCCCTGAGCGACATCCAGCTGGAGCTGCAGCGGCTGGGCGCCCAAAAGCACTCCGCCCCCGACCTGGCCGACCGCATCGCTGCAGTGTCGCACAGCATTGGCGCTCACCGCAACATGCTAGGCGATGTCATGGCAGACGCCGAGCAGCGCGTGATTGCTGCACTCAGCTTGCTGGCCCGCAAGCCGCAGCACCGCCTCACCGCGCTAGAGCAGCAGCAGCAGCAGGGGTTGCAGGAGGCGCTTGCCGCACTGACTGGGCACCATGCCGATGACTCGTGGGAGTTGTCACCCCCCTCGCCACAGTCGCCGCCCGCGCCGCGCCGCACCGGCGGCGCCGCCCGCGCTGCCGAACCCAACGCTGCCAGCACCTCCGCTGACACACGCCGTTCAACTTCCTCCCGCGCTGCTGTTGCTGCCAATGTTGTCGCCCAGGCCGACGCCAACGCCAATGCCAACGCCAACGCCAACGCGGCCAGCGCCAACAGCATGTACGAGCGGCCCACACCCTCACGCCACCCCCACACCGCCTTCGACTCCACACGTTATTACACCAGCCGCACACACCAGCTGCCCGCCACAGCCTCCTACTCAGCCTCCTCCACATCCCCACCCCCCTTTGCCTTCAATGCCTTCACCCCCTCATCTGCGCCACCCACGCCCATCCAAACACCCTTGGATGCCAGTACCCAAAAACACCCAAAATCAACTTCAGCCCCACTCCCCGTGCCCCAACAAGAAAAAAACAAAAAAAAGCACAAAGCACCATTTGCCACCGCCGTAGCCGCCACTGCTCGTCTTCGCGCCGCTGCTGCGGGTAGTCAAAGCGCTATCCGTGGTGCGGTCAACAGCGGCAGTGAAAGCAGCGACGGTGGCATGGGCGCGGACGAGTATGGGCGGGACTGGCTCCGCCAAACCGACTTCAAGCCACGGGCGCGGGTTGGCAACGGTGATGGGGGCGGCGGCGGCGACGGAGACGGGGGGGACAGCAGTGACCAAGGTGGCGGCGGCGGCCGCAACTTCGGCGGCGGCCGCAACCACAACTTCAACTTCAACTCTGGCGGCGGCGGCGGCGGCGGCGGCGGCGGCAATAGCAGCGGTGGCGAGGGACCAGCGACCCCACACGCCAGGCAAGAGGCGGTCAGCGCCTTGCGGCGTGACCTCGGCATCAGCACCGCACGACCTGCCCTTGAATTTTTTTTGTTCAACATTAGCTACCCCCCCAAGCAGTGGGCTAAGGATCCAGCCTGGATCACCCGCCTCCTCACCCAGCTAGAGCGCACCATCCAGGCAGCATGCAACGCCCTTCTGTCCAACATTGCCATGCGCCGGGGGGGGGGCTCATACCGAGTAGCGGACAACAGCAACTACGGTTGTTTGTGGGCTGCAGTCGCGGTCAATGCGCTGCACAGCAAACTCGAGCCCAACGCCAAACACCCTCGCCTTCACACCTTCCAGTCCCAGTACACCGAGTTTTACACCCAGGTAGTCGAAGCAGAAATGCAGGGGCACTCCGACGCCCATGTTTTTGCACTCCTCCGTCAGAAATTCACAGAAATCTGGTCGGATGAACGCCCCTCCAACACCACCCACCGCCTCAGCCGCTTTCAAGTCCACCCCAACACCCTCTTTGAGTATGCAGTCCACGCCCTGTCCTCCGCGGTAGAAATCTCCCGCGACGCCCACGCGGACAACCCTGGTGAAACTGGAATTGACCTCCAGCGCCGCCAAGCCATCCGTGATTTTTTACGCCAGCAGTACCCCGCCCTGCATGATATCACCCTCCGCGCCAAGTACTGTAACGCCACCTCGACCGAGTTGATGACTCTTTTGCACACCCACCGCGACTCCGCCCACGTCGCTGGCCCCTACCGTAACATCCGCGACGATGTAATTGACACTGGTGCTTTTGGCGACCCCGACTTCCACAACCACAGCTCCTCCATGCCACACCCCAGTGGCAATAGCCGCCCCAACACCCAGGGTAATGCCAACCCCCGCACCAGTGGCCACTCCAACACTTATCATGGCCAGCGCCAACAACAGCGGCATCACAGTAGTGAGACGCTGGCCGTAGACGCCACCGCCCGTGCAACTTTCCCCGCACCCGCTGGCGCACCGCGCACTCGCGCGCCCAACGCAGCTTATCAACGTCAGCAGGATTCCCGCGCCTCTGCTGATCGCTGCAGCAACTGCAAGGCAACTGGTCACTTTTGGGGCCGTTGCCGTGAAAACTTTAACGCCGCCAACATGTCCGCAGCAGCAGCAGCCGGACTGCCCCATGCCCGCGATCAAGACCACTTCGGCAGGGTTCAACACGCCATCCGCAACCGCCTGGGCGCCCGTGGCCCCGGCGGCAGCGCCCCCATCCGCGTCAGTACTTCAGAGCTACGAGTTCTTGAGCAATTTGTCATAGATACCAATGCCTCCCGACACCCCCGTGCCACCCGCTCCCGCCATACGTTTGATAGCATCCGCCATATGGGATTTCGTTCCAGAGTAGCAACTTCAACTCCAGTAGCAGCTTCAACTTCAGCCGCTGCAGCCGTAACTTCAACTGCGGCTGCAACCTCAACCTTTGCGCCCAACCCCGCCTCAACTTCAACCCCCGCTTCAACTTCATCCGGCGCTTCAACTTCAACCCCCGCCGCAACTTCAAGTTTTGTCACCCCCTCAGCCCTGCTCGCCCACAAGGCCCTAGCTGGCCTACGCCCCCGCCCCTTCCGCGCCGCCACACACCGTAGTCCAGCCCCAGTCCGCCTGAACCCCCACGCCGCAGAGTATGTTCCCGCTGCCACTCCTAGTGCCCCACCTTCACCACCACGACGCCCAGCCAGTCCACTGCCGGCACCCCGTGCCGGCCGGCGCCGCTTCGCCCGACGCCCTCGCAAGAAAACCGCCACGTCGCCCACCGCTTCCACACCAAGCGCCGCCGACGTCCCTGCGCCCGCTGCGCCAGCGCCCGCCGCGCCCGCGCCCGCTGCGCCTATGCCCGCCGCGCCGGTGCCTGCGCCCACCGCACCTGGGCCTGCCGCATCTTCACGTTCCTCCCGCGCCACCCGCGCCTCACGTCATCAACGGCGCCGCCGCGACAGCCCCGTCAACCTCACCGACACCGGCGCCCAGTGCTACTGGCTGCGTGACCGCCGCTCGGAGGCGGAGCTGCTGGTGCTGGATGCTGCATGCGGCAACCCCCCACACCGCAACCACCACTACGGCGGACGCCTTCACCTGGACAGTGAGTATCGTGCACCTTTCACACTAGGTAGCTTCAAAGCTGACCGGCGCTTGGAGGTAGGGTCAGCCTTGCTAGATAGTGGCTGCCGACGCTCATGCATCTCAAGTGACCTGTTCAAGCAGCTTGTTGACAGTGGCGCAGCAACTCACATGGATTTGATGCAGCTTGAGCACCCACGCATGTTGAAAGGGTATGACGGTTCTGCAGCGGAACGTGAAGTACGACACTATGTACGCCTGCACATACACTCTGGCTCAGGCAGCAGCTACTTCAGAGCAGCAGTGATCTTTCTGGTAGTACCTTACCTAGCACAAGCCATGATTTTGGGCAGGGACGTGCTTAGGCGTTTTCACTACCGGTCTGACTCCACTGCAGGCGGCGTGCAATTTCAGTTCACACCCAAAGAGGATATCGACCTTGACTCTGATGATGAGGGTGAGTGTTCTCAGAATGAAGTGGCTGTCGTGCAGTTTGAGGCACCTGTTAGGGAGTGGAAGTACCTGGTAGTGCTGAAGTATGCACTGGAACTTTTTGGCACTCAGACAACATTGGCCTGTGTCGAAGTGGTGAGGACTAGGGACATAGCGGCAGATTGCACAAGGGCACCAGGCAGTATAGCAACTGAAGCGCTGCCACTGACTGACGCTACTCGTGACTGGGAGTTCCAGTGCTTGGTTTGCCATGCTAGCCTTGCTGCTGACGGTTTTATACTGGGGGCCTGTGGCTCCCAATGGGTCACTGTAACAAGTCGAATTGTGACAGAGCAGATCCGAGTCGAGCTGCCAGCTGGCACCTTGTTAGGCGAGGCTGACCTGTGGTCCTATGGGGATGAGGTTGCGGCCCACCTTCAACCCCGCAGGTCTTTCCCTTTACCCAGGAGGGTGGATGATTCATGGCTGCACAGATATCATGCAGTCGTACTGACCCGCACAGCAAGAGTGGTCGCGGGTAAGCTACTTCAAGTTGGTGTTGAGCTATGGAGCCCATACGGCGCACTTCAAGCACTTCCAAGTCTCAAAGTACGTCTCATAGTGCTGAACCTAGCCCTGCAGACAGTGACTGACGGCTCAGCCGACTACATTAGCTTCACCCCAGACATGCTGCTGGCAGGCCTGCACACCACTAACCTGGCAGCAGGCACGCTGGTTGGCTATGTACGAGTCGCGCCCGACTATCAGCCGCCTTACTTAGTACACCTGGACCTCCAGATGAGTACACGTGAGGACGGATGTACCGCAGAGATGTTCTTTTACTTGGAAGAAAACCCAGAGTTTGGTGGTCATGTGATTCCTCCACCACGGGATGTCGCACTGCCATTTATTGACCACCCCTGCTTCCAACCTGCCTTCCGAAACCCTTCAACCATCGACAGACACCGTGGTTCGCGCACATCAGTGTACTCCTACGCCAGTAGGGCACTAGAGTTGCGTCCAGGAACTGTTATTGGTTGGGCAGTGCCTGTGTACCCGCAAGGAATTGTACAGGCACATGAGGAGAACCAACAACGCCAAAGGCAGCTCGCCGGCGGCATGCATGTCTTCCCCGTGCCACCGCTCTCCCCTCCGCCACAAAACCAGGCCAGCGACGACTCAGAAGATTCCGATGACGACGCGCCTGATGCCACGGCAGAATCTGATGTTGACCACGCCTCGCCGCACAGTGCCCCGCCCGCTGGTACCCGTGTGCTGCCCCTTGTTTGGCATTTGATTGATGGCCGTTTTGTGCAGCAGCCGCAATTCTTTGGTGCCGACGGTGTACCCGGGAGCGCGCCCATGAATGCAGGAGCAACTGGCGCACCAAGCACGTCTGCAGTAAGTGCCAGCAAACGCCCAAGCTTGCTTGACAATGTTGCATCAGATAATGATGACATACCTGACTTGGTGTCTTCTTCTGATAGTGACAGTGATGGCGAGTCGGCATTGTTTGAGATTGATGACTTGTTTGTGGTAGATACCACCCAGTCTACCCAGCCGCCCACGAGACGTGTGCCCACCTTGGACATGTTTTGTGGCGCAGGCGGTCTCAGTGAAGGCCTCAAAGAATTTTGTGAGGTTGTGGTAGCCAATGATAACAACCCTCATGCACGCCGCATCTACACTGCCAATCACCCACATGCCAGCTTCATACTTGGTGACATTACCGACAAAGCAGTGCAGGCCATGATGATTGATAGCTGTCGGCGAGCAAGGGTATGTTTCATTGTTGGCGGCCCACCTTGCACGCACTGGAGCATGGCAGGGTCACGAGTAACCGAACTTGGTCTCAAATACCTTATAGCCATGCTACAAGTTGCCATTGAGGTTGCTTCTGTCAAAGTTGTGGTGATTGAGAATGTGGTGGGATTTCTTTCTACCCCAGAGTTTAGCCGCTTTTGTGCACTAGCACTGCTAGCAGGCTATAGCTCACGCGCCATACTTGTTGATGGCGCTGACTGTCACCTCCCTACCAGACGGAGGCGGGTATTTCTGACGCTGGTGCGCCGCCAGGAGCCGGGCACAGCCGGAGCGGCTAGTTACTCAACTGACTACTACTCTACGCATGAGGCTGAGCTCGATGTACTGGCGCAGGCGTGGATCAGCAGTCAACACCTCGACGTACGCCCTGGGTATGAATCTGTACGCACTGCCACACATGCCGCAACCACCGACAGGTACTATCTGTTCACACCCCGCAACAGGCATTCACCCAGTGTGTACAGCTACGACCTGCCTGCGCCAACGTTACGTTCCAATGTGCTTCGCCAGCCGCATGCCACGCCCGTTAGGCCGCACTCTAGAGATGCCACCAATGACCAAGTAGTGATAGCAACGCTCCAGCATTTGACGTGGGCACAGCTCAAGGCTGTGTCCACATTCAACAAAAATTACTACTGGCCGGAGCCGCAAATAGGAGAGAGAAAATATTACATGCAAATGCTTGCAAATGCAGTGCCACCCAGGATGGCGGCCCACTTTGGGCAATTATTACAAGAAGCAGGAATTTTCAAAATAGCGAGAGAGCATACACCAACATCGCATGCGCTGAGTACTGATGTGATGGTCATGTCAACCGCATATCTGGACAGTGCTACCGGTGCCGCTGCTGCTCCTGCTTTTCCTGCCTCCGCCTCCGCTAGCCGCCACCGCTCGCTTGATGCTTTGCTTGTGTTGGTCTCAGGCGACACCACGCCGGCCACACAAGAGCGCGTTGCCGCCACCGGCGGCAACGGCACCAACACCGTGACAAGCGCCGCCGAAGCTTTCTTCTACGTGAACACCATCACTACTCCGGCCAAGGTTGACCACAGCACACCGCTGCCTGAGGTACCAGGTGGGCCTGTTGAGAGCACCAGGCCTCACCACTTCTCACTTGTTGAGTACCCGCTTACTGAGTTAGGGTCTGATGTGGCCACTGAAGTTGAAGTGATGCGTGCCACACTGCCTCCTCACGTACTTGAGACTAGGGTTGACCTTGAGGGCTGGACTGCAGCAGATGTAGCCCAGCTGAGGACCTTACTCGTGAAACACATGGACCTGTTTAGCCTTGACAAGTGGCAGATAGGTTCATGCCAGTTACTGCCCTTCCGCATTACACTCAAGCCAGACGCTCAACCTGTTGCCCAGAGACCAATTAGGTACTCAGAAGCACTGAATGAGATGATCAAGGTTGAGTTGGACAAACTGCTTGCTGCTGGTATCATACGTCCATCTGATAGTGAGTGGGCTTCACCACTAGTGGCTGTGCGCAAACCAGACGGTACTCTTCGAATTACGGTGAACTACAAAAAGCTGAACAGCGTGTCTGTAGTACCACAAATACCGCTACCAAATATCGAGGACATACATTACCGGCTGGGGGGCAACAGTACTGTGGGACGCAACACTCGGTTTGGC
>JAULBY010094641.1:0-66204 GCA_032358315.1 Ophiocytium majus
CCGAATGGTGAGCAGCTCAGTCTCATCGCCGTCACGCCCGAGCAGGCCAATCAGATGGGCTCGATCAGGCCGCCTCGAATCCCGATTACTGTTACACAACCACGCGTCCGCGGTAATGCCCAGCTCTATGCATCGGACTTTAACTGCGACACTGTCCTTCACGAGCTCCTTCATTTCGCGGGTCTCTGCGACGAATATCGCGAAGGCGGCGGAGATCAGAATGCGAGTCAGTGCCGCGCGCTCGGTCCCGGCGACTCGCTCATGGGTCAAGGAATGGACATCGCTTTCGACGACTCCGTCGGCGAAGTGGGGCGTTGTGAGTTATCGCCGGAGGCGCCGGAACTCACCTATCTTCGTCATGCGGACCCTGTCGTCCGCGAAGTGGCCATGCGCAAGAAGCACTACAAGATCGGCAACTTTCCTCGCACAGATCTTGGCATGTCGGAGACTGGGCCCGATCCAAAGGTAATGTTCTGCGAAGAGATGAATGTGGGGTTCTCTGCGCTCCCTGTGGACCCGGACGCTCCCTTTAGCACTCTCGTCACGAACGAACCAAACACCATCGTCGTCGACTCGTTCCTCATCCCTTCGCTCGCGCCCAATTCAGACATTCGCAAGGCCATGAAGACGCGGCTGAGCTGTCGCTGTTCGAGTACCAATACCACCTGTCTGGAATATTTAAATAACCTGCGTCCCGAAGCGGTCGCCATCACATCGCCGCAGCGGAAAGTTTATGCGTGTCCGGAATTTGAGACACGTCAAGCACCCACGGACTTCGCCACGCCACCGGGACAGTTTCGGATCAGTGGAACGACAATCCATTATCGCAATCGCCCGATGGGACGCTCCATGCTTCATCCGGCGCACTTCGCTCGTGTGATCAATGGGCCATGCCATATTGCGAGCACGTCTGATGTTGTTAAGAGATATAATGAATGTGCGCGCTTTAGTGTGAGATCGTCGATGGATGGGATCGCGGGACCGAACCCATGTTCCACGCGTCCGGCCTACTGTGATCAGCCGGACACATGGTTAGGTGCAACTCCTACAGCAACCAGCCCTTAATAATTTCGCCGAAACGAACTTGTGCTGCTTGAACGTTCGGAAGTGCCGAGAGCGCGTTGAGATCATTGCAGTGAGCAGCGCCATCAATCATCAAGAGATCAAGGTTCGGCGCTTGTACACCTGGAACCACTGAGAGACGCAACCACGGATCGTTTGAACCGTTAGTGAAGATGATGTTGCTTGTACTCGGGCTAAAGAGCGGAGCGTACCAAGTAGCGTTCAAAGAACCATCGGCCGTTGTGCCTTGGCCATAGAGACGCTCACAAACGCGATCGTGGTAAGGAAGATCGATGCGGTTTGAGCGTGAAGTATCGACACCTGTGCCGTTGGCCACTTGGAACCAACCGAACTCAAGGCAGCTCTGCCACATCCACTGACGGAAGTAACTTGCTGGAGTGATGTTCTGCTCTTCAGCCGCTTGCATTGAAATTTCAAGTGGAGTTGTTCCCATTGAATTCAAGACATTGATACCGGCACGAGCGTAACCGGCCACGCGATCTGGATTGGCGGCAAGGTCGTTACAGAATTTTGTGTGTCTACCGTACTGAACAGCAGCAGCGAGCATGTCAGCTACGACGTACAAGAAGTCGTCGTCATTTTTTACTTCAGATGAGTTGAAGAGAGCTTTCACAGCGAGTGTGCCTTCGCGAGTCATCATGCGCGACTCAATTCCCGCCACAGCTTCACGAACCAAATCACCGCAGGTGTTCTTGTTGATCACAGAGGCGACGTGAGCGTCGTATTCACTGAATTCAGCTTTCACCAACACAGGAGCGGAAGAAGCGAGGGCGCCAGTCACCAACTCTGGGTGCTTGAGACGGTAGAACGCGGCGAGTGTGCCGGCGTATGAACCACCAAAAGCGATCCACTTCCCTTTGAGATTCAAATTATCCATGGCGTGTTTCTGGAACACGGCCAAGTCGGCAATGGCCGCATCAAGGTTTAAGTGTGAGAGACGCTCAGTGGTGAGTTTGCGGAAGGGAAGACTCTCGCCGTAGTAACGGTGCTCAAGAGCAACCAAGTGCGCGCCCACTTCTTTCGCAAGACGTTCAACTGATGAGTATGAACCTGTGCCGTCGCAATTCCATTCACCGCAGATGATGTAGAAAACCGGAGCTGTCTCACCGGCCGTGGCGTATTTCGAATCGATGAAGAAGCGCTGACCGAATGTCGCCGACCCTGGATCATCGTGGCTAAGTTTTTGTTGGAAGAAGCCATCTTGAGTCAGGCGCAAAGTTCCATCAAAACGGTAAGCGGCGGCTTTGCCGTGCTCCATGGATTTGAGGTGGTAGCGCAAACCTTCGTTCAAGGCAAAAGCCTGGCCCGAGACGATCGCCACGAGGGCAGCGAGAGTGAAATGCTTCAAAAACATGGGGGTCTCCTATGAATGGAACTGGCGGGTGAGGTTACCCAAATCCCCTGTGAGACACAAGCCACCCCTGTAAAAGCAGGAGGTGCAAAAAGTACCTGATTCCGACGCTTTAGATGAGTTAAAACTAAATAAATCCTTCCTGCGCTCCGCCCCAGAGCGATAGAATAAAAGCTCAAAGGCAGGCCTTCATGTTGGCATCACATTTTCTCCTCTGGAGACGTAAATCAATTTGGCTTTTAGTGGGAGCCGCTGTCGCCATTGTGCTGACGGGTTTCAGTCTTGTGAATGTGGATCTGGCCGCCAGTTGGTCCGTGGTGTGGATTACATTTTCTCTGGTGGGTTTTGTCTACGGCATGGATTCACTCACCGATGAACAACATCCTTGGGATGCACTGAAGTCGCGCGCAGGACTTAAACTTCTGCCGTTGCTTATTTCGGGTCTAGCTCTGTCATGGTTGCGCCAAGGGCCGCTCACTCTCTTGTGCTTCTTTACGATTTTGTTTCTTGGGCTTTCGTATTCTTATCCCTTCGCTACAAGCAACGGAACCTTCCGCTTGAAGTCACTCACAGGAATCAAGAGTGCGTGGATTGGTGTGGGCTGGGCGATGCTAGTGTACTTAGGTGCGGGCGACACATCGTCATCACCTTATGTTCATATCGTCGCGGGCTTTGTCGCTTTGCAAGTGATGGCCGGCAGTGTGTTGCGTGATTTAGATGATCTTGAAGAAGATCGTGCCAGTGGAACGAGAACCTTGCCGCTGGTTTTTGGTGAGCGCACCACTTATGCGCTTTTGCACACGCTCAATATTCTCAGTGGTGTCTTGTTAATCCTCTGCCCGGTCCCGTGGGGAATCGCCTGGATCGCTGTGCTGGTTTGGCGTGCGGTGAATCTCGAATGGCTGCGCTGGGGTGATCCTGGTCACTATGCAACTCAATATATGAATCTCGCGACCTGCGGGTTGATCTTTATTTCTAGGATGGTTTTTTATGTCATGGCTTGAAGCGATTCCTCCTCAGCACTTTGCTTACGGCATGTTGTTCTTCGGATTCTTCTTCGGTGTCTTCTGGTATCTCGACCACAAAACACACTTAGCGATCTGGAAGAAAGATATTACCGATGGAGAGTTGCGCACTCACCGGATGATTCTTTATTCAAGCTATGGCTTGATGTTGTCTTTGTTGCTCATGACCTGGTGGCCAGGACAGGCCTTGTTTTTGTTTTTAGGCTGCTGGGTGACACGCACCTTGCATGAGTTCCTCGACGAACTTCACTGGCATCTTCCTCGTTGCACAGAAAGAGAAACACTCATTCATATGGTGATGTGGATTTGTATCCATGGCGGCACGGCCGTAACTTTCGCTTGGGGATTCTTTCGACAGTACGATGGATTTGCCGAACTCGGTTGGCCGATCCATGCGGCTTTTGTATTGATCTTCCTCGGTTACAGTTACATCGGTAACCGCGAAGTTATGGATTATCGTGGAGCTCGCACGTAATGAAGTGGCTGTGGACTTTTCTCTTCCTCGGGTTGAACGCAAATGCGGTCACGCTGGAAGAGAGTCGTTCACGTTGTGAAGCTCTCACCAATGCAGATGTCAAAGAAGCCGAAGGGCAAAAGCTTTTCGAAGAACGTAAATCTTTGATGTTGGATTTTGTTCGTCATACCTGCGAGCAACAAGAGCGCGCCTTTGATGAAGGGAAGTTCCCCGATCGCCTGGCCTGGAAAAATCTCGATCTCGTGTACTTCTCATTTATCGATCGCCATCGGGTTGAAGCGGGCGTGGGAATTCTCGATATTCTTAAGATGGGTCTGACTCACGATCTTTCACCTTACATTCTCAGATATGCTAAAGCGGCAGATGATGGTCAATCTGCCGAAGAAGATGCTTTTTGGAAAACGCCAGCTGAGCCTTTGCATAAGGCCTTTGAGCGCCAGTGGCAGGCGGCCGGAGTGGATCCTCATTTTACGTGGCTTAGAATCGACAAACTTGAGGGCAAGGGCAGTGTCGCGAAGGTGCACGCCGATGATGTCCGCAATGGCGAGCGCTGGTTAATAAAGTGGGGCGATGAAGTTCATAGCGATCCCGTGGCCTCACGGATTTTTGCTGCACTAGGCTTCAACGTGGATTTTCCTTTCCATCGTGGACCAGGAGAGTTGCGGCTGCTGTTAGGTCGTCAAGGTAAACAGAAGCGCACTGTTCAGCAGCTGGTAAATTTCATTTATAACAGTTACAAAATAAATCTCAGCCCCTTCATCCGCGAAGTGGGAATTGTCAGCGAACAGATGGTGGCCCTTGAGCCACTGCTCCGTGGCCGCGAAGGAGAGACTTATCTGACCTTCACTGGTCTCGCCTTAGAGCCGCGCCCGAGTGGTGAAACTCGTCTCGGTCCCTTCATGCCGGACCTGGCGCAGAATAGAACGAAGCGCTCAGTGCGTGGATCATTGCTCGCTGAGATTTGGGTGGGTAATTGGGACACCAAAACAGACAACACGCTGTTGGCCCTCACCGGTCGCCTCGATGATCCGTTCAAAGCCTCTTATAGTGACCTCGGTGTATCGCTTGGAGTGAAGATTCAAAAATTTCCCCGTGATCTCAAAGGCGGTTTAGTTAATGAGTTCAGCTGGGATGCTTTAAAATTTGAAGGACAGGAATTGCATTTCTTGGCGCGCATGAATCATATTCCCCAGGCCTGGCGTAAAGCGCGTTGGAGTGATCTCTCTTGGATGGCCAAGCAGATCGCACGAATCGGTCCTAATGATCTCAGAGAAATTCTTTCGCAATCAGGTTGGCCGCAAGAAGTGCGAGAATTATATTTTCACAAACTTGCTGAGCGTCGTCGCCAAATCCTTAAAGCCTTTGAAGTGAATGATCCCTACAGCTGGAACATCGATCGCAACTTAACGATAGGTGATGTCGTTAAAAACGGTGAATTACTTCGTGAGCCGGATGCGGCCCTTTATCCTGCTGGTCTTTGGCACACCAAGGGAAGATTCAGGGGCTACGGATGGTAAAAATTCTTTTTCTCTTTTGCTTACTGACAATTATAGCTGCTACTAACCGTGTGGAAGAGCAGCGTAAGTACGTTGTGCCCACAGAGCACCTGTTGCCACAAAAGTCGTTCTTCCTAGGAGATTTCCGCTTTTGGCCGCACGATGTTTATCTGGCCGAAGATCTCTATTTTGATTCGCCGGATGGAGTATTGATCAAGGCAGGTCTCGGTCTGCGCATTCGCCGTGTGCGCAAAGGTGAACTCCCTCCTGCTTACGTCATTCAGCTCAAATCAGAAATGGAAGCTCCCGGTGCGGCCCGCATTGAAGAAGAAGAACGTAATCTTAAAGAGCAGATGATTGGGAATGTTCCACTCACAGACATTATTGAAAGATACGTGGCCCAACGCGGGGTGAGTGCGGCTGACAGTGCTCTTTTGTCACAGTGGTTGGTGCGCAAAGAAAGTTCAAGCCTGGCACCGTTTCAGGAACTTCGCCGTCGAGGAATTCAGACGAAGGGTCTGGTTCCTGTCGTGCTCGGGTTTTCCCATCGCCAACGCTATCACATTCTGTTGGATCGCAATGAGCGGGTGACGCCGTTATTGTTTTTGAAAGACTCCGAGAAAAATGAACTCATGGTGCCCAAAATCTTTCGTCAGAATCCGGGATGGGTTTGGTTAATGGAGGGTTCATGGGATGAGGCGCGATTTATTTCCGCTAGTGGTGGCACTGACGAGTTTCTTATCAAAGAACTTGAAATCGAGAATAAGTATCGCCCCAGAGAAATGGGTACTTTGCTTCTTAATAAGCTGGAAGATCTGCTCATCAAAGAGCGGGGCATGACGGTTGGTAAAGAATCAAAGTTTTATCGTGCACGTCAGTATTTCTTGAAGGAAAAAAAATGAAAGAGTGGCGTTTGTATCTCATCCACATGCGACCGAAGACATTTCTTCCGAGTTTTGTCTTTGTCCTCACGGGTTATGCCCTGAATCCGAACAAAACGGCCTGGATGACTGACCTGCCGTTATTATTTCTCATTTATAGCGTTCTGCTCTTTGGTGGAACCTGTGCCTTAAATACGCATGTTGATCGTGATGCTGGCCCGCTTAATTTTTTAGATAATCCGCCTCCACGTCCGAAGTGGTTGGGACATTTTGGTATTGTTTGCATGTTGCTGGGCTGTGCTCTGGCTTATCCGTTTGGTTTCTATCCCTTTGTCTGCTCCGTGCTGGCTTTGATCTTTTCTTATGCCTACTCGGGACGAATTCCTGGATTAAAATGGCGTGGTAAAGAAGTGGGTGGAGTGGATCTCTTTCTGGACGCTGCTGGTTGCGGGGCGATCGGTGTTATCCTAGGCGCGACCATCTCGGGTGTTGAGCCGAGTGTACGAACTTACATGATCAGCTGGCTTTTCACTCTGACCGTGGGTGGCAGCTATGCTGCGACTCAGATTTTTCAACTGAAACCTCAAGACACCTACGCCACCGCTCGTAACTTTTCTAGTCTGCTGGGTGCGACTCATGCTTTGCGTGTGGGGGCTCTCATGTTGTTTTGGGGCTACGTGGGTGTCGCGACAATCCTTTGGAAAGAGCATCAACTGGGTCTAATCCCAAATGGGCCTAGGATTCTTTATGCGATATTTTCTCTTTTATTCTTCTGGGGCATCATCCAATGCGTGCGTTGGTCAAAGGCCCCATTCACCAATGCCACTCCTCAGTTTAAGTCTGTGATCTTCACTCTATTGGGCGCGCGCCTCTTCTGGATTGCCGCTGAGTGGTGGCGCTTGCCGTGATACGTCGAAGTCTCGTCATATTCTTTAGTCTTCTGGTGGTCGTGGCTTCGGCCGTGTTGGTGAAGTCGACCATTAAACCGTTCAATATCACCAGCGTCCTAAGTGAACGTGATCCGGCCTTTCGTCAGTATGTTGACCACGAGGCGAAGTATCGCGACGAACTGCAGGTTTATGTTTTGCTCGAGTCTCCAACTCCTTGGACTGAACGTCCTGATTTTCAGCAACGGCTTGGCGTTGTAACAGCAGAGCTCAAAAAAGTACCGCATCTCGCCAATGTGACTTCGCTCTTTGATGCTGAGTATGTTGTCAGAGAAGACGAGCGTACATTTTTGCGAACATTCTTTGAGCGGGGTCAATTGCGTCCGGAAGGACTCAAAAAACTCAGAGAAGAATCTATCTACCAGCGCACGTATCTTGATCCCTCTGAGAAGGCCACACTGATTGCCTTGCGTTTACGGAAGAGACCACCGGTCCAAGGCCCATCGCCTGTGCTGGCGCAGGTTCGTTCGGTGTTAGATAAAACCGGTCTTAAGTATTATGTGCTGGGAACAGAGGTCGCTCGTGATGCCTTTGTGACCGAAGTGATTTCCGGACAGACCAAGTTGCTCCCCTTGATTCTTTTACTGATCTTGGGATTAATTTGGATTCTTTTCCGTTCCTGGCGAGTTTGTTTCTTAAGTTTTTATGTCATGGCGATTAGCTATTTCCTGACGGTCGCTTTAATCACATTGTGCGAAGGGAGCATTAACCCATTCTCATCATTTGCTCTGCTTTTCATCCTTATTATCTCCACCGCCGATTTGATTCATCTGTTCTCATCTCTTGCTCATGGAGAAGAAGCGGATCATGTGACACGTTTGCGGAATGCTCTGGAAAGAATCCGTCGCCCTTGCTGGATTTGCGCGGTCACCACATGGATCGGACTCTTGTCACTTTTGGCCGCCGATATCCCACCGGTACGCTGGTTTGGGATCTACTGTGCGGTAGGCTCTGCGATTGCGTTCCTCATGACGTTCTATGTGCTTCCTCATTTGATTTTGCTCTTTCGTGTGGACCTCGATCTCCGTCGCCCGCTTAAAAAACTCGAGAGTTTAAAAGTACATGGTTGGTCGGCCCATTGGCGCAAACCCATTCTGCTGTGTTTTGTGGCTTTCATTCTAGGCACGGCCTATCTTTCATCACGTCTCAAAGCGGCCGATAATCTCTACGATAAGTTTGTCGCGAACCACGCACTTAGCCAGGCAGTGGCCAAGTTTCAGCAGTATTTCCAATTTGCAGGAAGCATTGATCTTGTTCTTTCCGCTCCTCGCGAAGAGTTTTGGACACCTCAAGCTGAGTTAGAGTTAAAGGCTTTGGAGGATGAAATCCGCGCGCTCCCGGGTGTGGCCCATGTTCGTGGATTGTCGGGCCATCAGCGTTTAATGCGCGGACTGTTTCAAGACAAAGGTGATATCGCAGCTTTTCCATTGAACAGTGATTCGCAGCTCAAAGGAACGGTAGGATTTGCCGAAGACTTTGGCGTCACACAGGATGTCTTACCTGCAGGACATGATGAGGCACGGCTGATTATCTTTTTAAACTCACTAGAGTCCCAAGAGATGCTCAAGGTGACAGACTCCATAGAAAAAATTGCTAAGCAAAAACGCTACAGTCAGCTCTTTAAAACATCTGTACGCGGTTTCTCGACTGTACGTGCGGCCATTCTCAAGGCCATCTATCAAGGTTTTGTGTGGTCGTTCGCCTTGGATTTCACCTGCATCTTTTTGAGCTTCTATATCTTCTTCCGCTCGTTCCGTTGGGCGCTCTTAGCGATGATTCCCAATATGATTCCTTTGCTGGCCGTTGGGGGATTGATGGGGGCGTGGGGGATGAACTTTGATTTCAATCTGATCGTGATGGTTGCATTGATTTTAGGTATCGCTGTCGATGATACGACACACTTCCTTTACCATCTGCGCGCCTCGCTGAAGCTCGATCGACCTATGCCTGAGGCGGTCGCTAACGCTGTCAAAGAGTCTTCTGTGGCGCTAACAAGTACCACGGCGATCTTTGTGCTGACTCTGCCCACCTTCTTTTTGACCAATGTCTTGATGTTCAATCAGGTGGCGGTCATTCTTATTTTGTCTTTGATTCTCGGTCTGGCCGGTGACATGATCGTATTACCTGCCATGCTGGCCACTGACCGCATTAAAAATTTCCTTATGAGGAGTAAGCCATGAGTGCTGCCAATACGTTTGAAGACTTTCTCGCCAATCAGGCACCTCAGATTGATCTCGGTCAGTTTGTTCTCAACCTTGGTACTGCGGGAGCGTTGGCGGGATTAATGGCCCTGCTTTACTCTCGCTGGGGCAGAGGTCAATCGCACAGAACGCTCTTCGCTGGAAACTTTTTCCTCATCACGATGACCACGATGTTAGTGATCAGTGTGGTGAAATCCTCCTTAGCACTCTCACTCGGTCTGGTGGGTGCTCTCTCAGTGGTTCGTTTTCGTACCGCGATTAAAGACCCTGAAGAATTGGCTTTTCTCTTCTTATCGATCGCAGTCGGGCTAGGCTTGGGTGCTGATCAACGTCCGGTTACCGTTGTAGGACTGATTGTGATCCTTATCGTCTACGCGTTACTCAAAGTTCGTGGCGGTGGCCCAAGTCGTCCCGGCGCTCTCTATGTTCACCTGAGTAAGCTCACCAATGCTTCACTGACAGAATTAGAAGCTCTCTTGGCCAAACATGCCCGTCGCGTGAAGTTGAAGCGTCTCTCGGAAGGGGAAGCGGTTTTCTTGGTAGAGGCAGCCTCGACAGGTGATATTGAAAAAATGCGCGCCAGTCTCAAAGAGAAAATGCCTGCCACGCAGGTTCTTATTACTGAATATCAAGATCTCGCCTAATGCGTTTTTTGCTAGCGATCGCACTCTGTTCAGTTTTAGGTGGCTGGGGATGGACCATGCAAGGTAAGGGAGGGGCATCGTTAGTTCTCTCTGTGGGACATCGCTCGATCCAGCGTTTGATCTTTGATGAAATCAATTTCCACAAAGACTCTCGTTGGCGCCCGACCGAAGTAAGTGGCGATCTTAAATTTGCCAATCAGACTGTCCGTGTTCTCATGACGGCTCTTCCTACACAAGAGAAGACCCAGTTGAATGCGATCTCCGTTGAAGTAGATGAAGACCAAGGCGTTGATCAGCGCGCCCTTGTACTCGTGCGCGCAGGAACCGTCGAAGCGCAAATGCTTTTGACACCACCTGCGCCCCCTGCGCTGGCGCAAGGTGAGCTGATGATCAACGGCAAGTCGGCAGGAATGTATTATCTTTTTTCTCATCCTTTCGTGACGGCCTTAAACGCAGGTGAGGGACCACTCGCACGTCGTACGGAAGGTGGTGTTGAAGTCTCGCGGCAATCTCAGCGTCTACCACTTTTAGTTAAGCTGGCCACAGAGCACGCTGCGACCATGCCGGCGTTAGGACAAAATGAGTGGGCGGTATGGATGCCGCAAGAAAATCGCTGGCGGATCTGGGGACTCTGGCCTGAAGGTTGGTCACTATGAGCAGCTGGCGCTTCGAAAAAAAGATTCCTCTAGGAAGTGGTGATCTTCATCAAGTCGAGAATCTTCTGCTCTCCCATCCCATGGGGCTTGTCACCGCTTATCCGGCCCGCTCGGTTCATAACGTCTACTTTGATACACCAGACCTGGCTTGCTACAACGCCCATCTCGCTGGGAATGAGGCGCGAGTGAAATGGCGACTGCGTGCTTACGATAATGCCCCTTGGAAGCAGCTTGAAGAAAAAAGAAAGGTCGGTGATCACGGTGACAAGCGCTTGTACCCTGCCCAAGCAGCGATTCAAGCTCTCGAGCTTCAGCAGGCTCTTTTATTGAATGAAAGTCTGATGTACCCGATGTTAGAAAATAAATACCAACGACGTTACTTCCATGCACCGGCCTGGGGCATTCGTGTGACTATCGATACAGATATTCAATTTGCTGCTGCGGGCTCTCAGAACTGGCAAGCAGACTATGAATGTGTGGCGGTCTTGGAAGTGAAGTATGCTTTGGAGTCAGCCAAGGAAGGGCAGGATTTTCTTCGCCATCTGCCTTGGCGTCTTGGTCGTTTTTCAAAATATGTCAGAGGCATTCAGCTCGTTGAAAGCCTCTGACAGTAAAACACTAGTAGAAAAGACGTAGCCAGTAAGTCAGAGCAGGCATAGAAGCGTCACGCGAGATACTGATCAGCTTGTCTTTGTACTCTTCGGAAGAATCGGTTTGCGGAAGAATGCCGCCGAAGCTTGGGTCAGGCCATGCCGTCGCCATGCCGTATTGATAGTTCCACTTAAATGTCTTTGGGTCGTTACCATCTTTCTCTGGAACATCCACAAACTTATTTGGATAGAGCTTCTTGAGATCTTTCATCGCTGCATTCTCAGGATTGAACATGGCCGCGACGTGGATCGGAAATTCCGCATTGGTGACACGATCATTGAACATCACAGGAGCAGTGGCGTCCAAGAGCCGCTGACGTTTCTGTAGCACTTGCAGAGTAACGACTGTGCGTGAGGTGACTGCGTCACCGCTGATAAAGTATTCGTCTTGGTTTGGAAGCTCGGCGAGTTTCTCCATGGCCTGGTAGGCGAGGATGCGATCTGCCACAGCAGCTCGTAGACTTGCGAGTGATTTCGGTAAATACTCCTTCGCCTCAGAACGTAAAGTAAGAAACTTTCCAAATTTGCTGTCTTTCAGCAATTCAGAAATTTCTTTTGGTGATTGAAGGCGAATATCGAAGACGTTTGAAATGAGACCCCGTTGGAAATCCGATTTCTTCGCCACCAAAGAACGGGTTGTGAGTGTATTAAGAAATTTGGCGAGGTCTTCCATGTCATAGCTGGCAAGGAAATAGCCAAAACCCATGCGCTCTTCCATGTTGGCAATCATGCCGCGCATATGTCCTGGCATGAATTTCCGAAAGCGGACGGTCTGAGAGCCCATGCTGACGGCTTCATCCGCACCGAAGATCAAACCGGCATCAAACAGCATGATCGGTTCGTCTTGATCAGCTTTTTCGAGCAACTCTTTCGCTCTTGCGATCTCGACTGTAATCCGTCCAGCAACTTGCCCTGCCATCCAATCTTGAAACTGATGAAGTGATGTGAACTGGCCTTGCTGACCCAAGATGTCGACACCTGGATTCGGATCGACGAAGTAATCAAACAAAGCATCAAGATGAGGAGCACGGCGATCGGCATTTCTTTTGATGGTACGCAACCAGCTGATCACGCCGATGTAACCGATGTCCACCGGCTCCACCAAGAAACGCAAACGCCAAGCGATACCTTGGAAGTATGAAGTGCTTTTTGCAACAGTACTGTAAATGTGGGCAGCAGGACTCTCGGGATAGCGGGCGGCGATCTCTTGAATTTGTGCGAGTGCCGGAACCACATCTGCTTTCGTTTTGATGCCGTAAAGGACAGCGTTCATTTCGCCGACTTCTTTAGGACTGACTTCGCCCACAGCTGCAGTATTCGAGACTGTGCTGGCAGTTTGTGTGACGGCCGATTCCGTTGTCTGGGGCTGCTGAGCGCCACCATTTTTGAAATACAACACGCCACCAATGATGGCGGCGACAATAATGATGGGAAGAATGATTTTCATTGGGATAAGGCCTTTTAACGAATGGGATAAAGTTGTTAAAGGCTAGCCTTGCAAGGCGTGGAATTCAAGAGAGTGAAGCTTGGCCTAGCCTGAAGAAGAGTTGAGCGTATCAGTCGGAGAAAATCTTACCCCTAGAGACGAATGGGGAGCGAAGCTAGAATGGGTGAATGAAAACCTTCCTAATTTTCGCCCTCTTTTCTTTCTCCACAGCACAAGCGGCAGACGCCTTATTCTTGCGAGTTCTTTCTCGCTTGAATAACGACGGTGTCTTGCCCCAGCAAACCTTGGCCTGCCAGGCCGGCGGACAGAATGCTGAGCTGGCCCAGACCTGTGCCATTCAGCTTTGTGGTGATTCCCAGAGTGCGCCGACGGCCTACATTACCGAAGCTCGTATCGAAGAGTGGACAAGACCTGAATTGCTCGCGCGTTTCTCGGAAGCCGAAGAGCCGTTGAAGAAGATTCTGAACGCAAATATCGAAACGGCCCGTACTGCTTTAAGCAACTTAAAGAAACGTCTCGCAAGTGGGCCGATCAGTCTTGGTGCAGATACGCCGGACGCCGATTATGAGAGCTTTGCCGCTCTCTGGTTTCAAGACTTAGTGAGTATTGATATTGATTTGGAAAAGCCTTTGGAAGAACGTCTGGAGTATTCCACTGTAAAAATCCCTACTCATTCTCGAGACATCAAAGCGGCCCTCCAATCCTATGCGGATGCTTATGTCCAGGATATGAAAAGTGATTTTGGCGATGCTTGTTACAACGGTTTGTATTCTGATGAAGAAGCAAAAGCAGAACTTAAAAAGCGTTTTGAACAATTCGATGCTCGCTATCAAGCTGCTCTTGCCCAGCACCCCAATCTTCTTGCGGGGTCACGTGAAGAACTCAATGAGCTAAGAGAAAAGCTAAGTTCGCGCGAAACCATTGAAGCATTTGACGTGGGAACCTTCGCTTACTACCTCAGCTTTTATGACAGTCAGGTCGCGAGTACAACGGCTCAACCCGAGCTATGGCCACAGGTTCAGAATAGTAAGTGTAAAGATGAGGTTTGCCGCAAAGGCCTCCAAGAGTTAGTGGCGAAGACCAACTGGAAAAAACTCGCTGCCGATCTAGAAAATCGCTTGGCCGACCCCAAATTGCTTGAAAATCAAATGCTCTTTTGTCGTTCAAATTTTGCGTCCTTGGCCTTGAAGGAATCGGAAACCGAACGTATTCGTGAAGCTCTACCGCGGGTAAAGACTCAGTTCATGAGTCGTGTGGCAAAGAACTTCAGTGCCCATTCTCGAGAAGCATTTGAGACATACTTAAATGAGAATTTGAGTTTTAATTTTGCCTCTGATGATGAGAGCGCGCTTGACCAATTCGTAGAGCAAGTCAAAATTTCAGCAGAAGAATCCAAGGTTGTAGATTCATCAACGGACGCTCAGCTGATTAAAGCCTTGTCCAAGATAAAGAATCCTTATAGCGATTATGTAAGTGTGATTACTGATGCCAGTTGCACAGGCCTAGGAGTGAGTGCTTGGGATTCTTTCATGCCACTTCAGCCGGGTATTGAGGACTTTCTACCTGCAGACGGTGATCCTACTAAAGATAACTTACAGATCTCTCATTTTTCCTGCACTCATCCAGCGCAAGGTGAGCAAGTGCTGGCTCACGAGCTGGGTCATGCTCTTAGCCAAGCCTTCAGTGACAATGAACTTAGTGAGAGCAGTTATGTGGAATTCATGCGTCTGCGTTCGTGCGTGAACGGTTGGGCAGATCCTTCACTTCCGGAAGCACCTGTGAGTTTTGTCAGTCACGAAGGTGATGCCATTCGCACTGAAGAAGACACTGCAGACCTCGTTGCTTATATGTATGCCTACGACAACCCGGCCTTGATGTCTTGCGCTCTTCTAGAGCCAGAAATCACGGGCAATAATTATGCGAATGCCTCAATCGCGAATCCAACCATGTTTGATTCGCATTCTTCGCCACTCACGCGCGCCATCCGTGAGGCCATGCATAAACGCCTGCCGATTCCCGCGGCTTGCCAACAACTGATCGGCCCAGAAAGCGGCATGAGGTTTAATACATGCTTCTAAAAATCTTACTCAGCTTCACTGTGCTTTCCTCTGCTTTTGCCGCCGAACTTAGAGTGGTGGGACGGCACCAGACCTACCGTATCAATTGGGACGAGAAGCAGATCAGCTATGAAGCACCCACTGCGAAACTGCTGTTCGAGCAGAAGAGCTGCAATCAACCCATCTTCGATCGATTTAAAATGAATATGGAAAAGTTGAACCGTGTGCCCAAAGTTCACGGAGGCAAGTCAAACCTCCAGTACACACTTAACGGGAAGTCCTATAAAGTTCGAGATAAATCCCGTACAGGGGTGGGTCTACTCAAACTCCCTGAAGAAATTCGTCGAATGAAAATTGAAGAAGCCTTGGCCTGCAAGTCGACTAAATCGACTTAATCTTAAATGGCGGCGGATTCATAAAATCACGATAGGTGCGCACGGCACCCTCGAGACGCACTTTTTTTAGCAATTCAAAATCAACGTCGGCCATTACCACAGCACCCTGACTCCAGGGCCCTTCGGCGAGAATGCCGTTAGCGGGAAAAGCCGGATCGCAGGGAGCGAGAATCGCCGCACTTCCCACAGCACTTTCATCAATGCCCCAAGGCTTCAGCGAGCCCACGAGAGGTGCGTGCACCACGAAGAGTTGATTTTCAATGGCCCGTGCGAGGGCACAGGTGCGTACGCGATGAAAGCCATCATCTTTCTCAGTCCAAGAAGGACAGAGAAGCAAATTGATTCCTGCTTTAACAGCGGCTCGCGTGAGTTCGGGGAACTCTACATCGTAGCAAATCGTCGTCGTCAGTTTTCCTTGAGAGAAATTCACCAGCGCCAACTCTTCGCCGGCCTTGATATCAGGCTCAGACGGGATGAGATGAATCTTGTGCTGAAGAATGATTTCACCGCTCGGTTTAAACAAAGCGGCAGTATTGGTTCCGATGTTATGAGTGCCCGCCAGAATGATCATGCCGGTGCGACGAGCTTCGCTTTGAAATAAATTTTGAAACTCACCCGCAAACCAGTTCTTAAAACCAGCGTCGTTTTCAAGTGAGAGCGACATGTATTCTGGAAAAACGACGAGCTCGGCTTTTTGGGCATGGGCCTCGTTCAACCATTTCTTTGCCTCTAAGGTCCACGCCGCATAATCGCCAGGAGCGGTAAGAGGGAAAGAGACGGCGGCGAGTCTCAAGCATTCACCTGATCGATCCATTCCTGCAGATTGTAGTAGTTGGTCACGCGCGTGATCTGACCGTCGTGCACATCAAAGAAGGCTCCGACAGGAAGTGAGTATTTCTGGCCCTTCGCAGGAGGCAATCCTTCCGCGGTTGTGAGGTACGTCCCATTACAGATAAATTCTGCAGAGGCGCGTTTGCCATCAGCTGACGCCATGACCACCATGTTCGTGAGGTTTTCGTCATAGTGACGATTCATGCCCTCCATGAACTTCGTGAAGGTCGCTTTACCTTTTTGGCGCTCACCTTGATTGATATCGTGAACGACATCGGTGTGAAGCAGCGCTAGCATATCGCTGAAACGTTTTTCATTGAAGGCGCGGTAATAGTTTTCGATGATAGTGGTAGTGTTTTTCATGCAAGGAGTTTAGCAACATGGGCGCAGGACTTCAAATCCAGACGCTAGACGGATGTCAGGCACAAAAATATTTGGCCGACATCGCACGGCTACGCATCAGTGTGTTTCGTGACTATCCCTACTTGTATGACGGGAACATGGCCTACGAACGTGATTATTTAGAAACCTATTTTAAATCACGAGGTGCCCGTGTCGTACTTTGCCGAGAGGGAGATCGTATTGTAGGCGCCTCCACGGTGATTCCACTGCAAGATGAGAGTGATGCCTTCAAGCTTCCGATTATCCATCATGGCTGGGATCCTGCTGATGTCATGTACTTCGGTGAGTCTGTTTTAGAGAGTGAATACCGGGGCCGTGGTGTCGGGAAACAATTCTTTGAAGCGCGTCTCAAACATGCGCGCGAAACGGCAGGAATTAAGCGGGCCATCTTTTGTGCTGTGGTCCGCCCTGAAACCCATACTCTTCGCCCCAAGGATTATCGTCCGCTGAATAATTTGTGGGAGAGCTATGGCTTTCATGCTGTGCCTGGTCTGCAATGCTCCCTCGTTTGGAAACAAATTGATGAGGCGCAAGAGAGTGCCAAAACGTTGCAGTTTTGGGTGAAGGAACTGTAAGTTAATACATCAATCCAGGAGTCGTTTATGAAGCATGTTTGTGTTGTTGCCGGCAGTAACGGAAAAAATCTTGTCCTCGCTCAGGCGTTTCAAGAACATCTTCAGTCGCTAGGTCATAAAGTGTCGCTTCTTAATCTTGTCGCTGAGGACCTTCCCCTTTATTCACCAGCACAAAACGGCAAATTAGCAGGCGCTCAAGTCATCGAGCCTTTCAAAGAGGCCCTCAGTGCTGAACGTTTTGTTTTCGTATCGCCAGAATATAACGGTGGGATCGCGCCAGCGTTGAGCAACTTTATCGCTTGGTGCAGTACTTCCACCAAAGATTGGCGTGTTCATTTCAACGGCAAAAAAGCCGCCATCGCCACGCACTCAGGCGGAGACGGTCTACAGGCGTTAGTGATGATGCGTTTGCAGTTTTCTTATATTGGCATGACCCTCATTGGTCGCCAGATCAATATCGCTAACCACAAACCCCTTGATCCTGCGGCCTTAGCGGATGTCTGCCAGCAGCTTTTGGCCTAAGTAAAAAGTACAATTGGCCCAGGGGAAGTCGACTTTCCCTGCTGCCAATTCTAGATTTCGCCCATGCGTTTGCTTCTCCTCATCTGTGTGCTTATTCTGGCTTTTCCTGCCTACGCTGTTCGCGTACAGATTCTTCATTCCAATGATTTGCACTCTCATTTTGAGGGTGGTGAAGGCAAGGGCGGTTACGCCCGCATGAAAACCATGGTCGATCGCTTGAAAGCGGAGGCGGCGGCTCAAGGAATGGCGACGCTCTTTCTCGACGGTGGTGATTTCGGTGAAGGCTCATCATTCTTCTTCGCTGAGAATGGTGCCACCGCTTTGCGTTTGCTCGACGATCTTGGTGTCGATGCGACAGTCATCGGTAACCACGATCTTTTGCAAGGTGGAGAAGAGCTAGCCGTTTTGTTGAAACGTACCAACATCAAGGCCGACGTTCTTGCGGCCAATCTCAATGATAAATTCCTCAATGAAGCCAATGGTCTCGTGAAGTCGTTGGTTGTGAAGACTGTTGGTGGAGCTCGCATAGGTATCGCTGGTCTCACGACCTCAGAACTTCATTATCAATACGCCATTCGTGATACCGGCAAAGTCAAAAATCCTCTCAAAGAAGTGGGGCGTATTGAGAAGCTCGCGAAAGATGCCAAAGTTGATTTCTTCATCGCACTCACTCACATCGGTAGCAAAACAGATGTGAAGCTCGTCGAGCGTTCACGCAGCATTGATCTTGTGGTGGGGGCGCACTCTCATGAACGCCTAGATCAACCGATCATGGCCCGCAATTTAAACAGAAAGCGTATTCCGGTTGTCCAGGCCGGTGCTCACGCCATGGCCATTGGCCAAGTGATTGTCGACATTGATCTCGTCGCCAAGAAGCATCAGTTGATTTCTAGTCAGGTGCACATCATCCCTATGACAACTGCAGTGAATGCCCATGTTCAGCATAAAGTTGAAGAGGCGAAAAAATCACGTGAGGCTTATTTTGGTCGCGCGTGGGATGAGCCTGTGGGTCAGTCACGCATTCCCCTTACGGGCCATGTGAATGGTCGCACGGCCATGAAAAGAAGCTGCTGGGGGAAACATCTCGCAGTTATGTTGCGCGATCGTACGGGCGCAGATGTAGGGATTCACGCTTCAGGATTTACCGGTGAGACGATTAATCCAGGTGTGATCACCTTTGGTGATTTGATTGATAATTTTCCCCACTTCCGAAGCTTCGGTGATCGCGGTTGGACTATTGGAACTGTGAAGTTGCCTGCGGCCGTTATCAAGAGTGTGCATGCCTTTGTGAATCGTTTGGATCTCGGTCTCGATATGGCCATGCCGAAAACTCAAATCGAAGGTCGCGGTTGGGTGATGGCTTTTCCCACTGAGATTGCTTACGGTCTCGAGCAGACTGTCCCTATGCTTAAAGGGCTCTTGGCACGTCATACGAGGGACACCGGAATCAGCTATTGGGAGAGCATGGAAAGCCATGTCAGAGATTATTCACCGTTAACTTGCCTGCCCTAAATCCTTGCTAGCCAGTAAGTTTTCCTCATCCGGTTAAGCAAATTTTTAACTCATCCGCCCATCTCACTGATTTAGATTCAGGGATTTGGCCTTCCTATTAACAGACAATAATGCTTCAAGTGAATCAGCTGTCAGCACCGATACTGGTGCTGCCAGAAATATCTCTGGCGGAAAAAGGCAGAAGATATGAACTGGCGATTCTTCATCACACTGAGCTGGGTTCTTACCAGCGCATACTTCACACAACAACCTGACCTCTCACATTCACGTGCACCTCAGTCTGTTGAGACGGTTTCAGAACTTCAACTTATGGCCATGAGCGCAGGACACTAATATGCAACACTCCTCTACATGGCGGGCAGATTTCAGTGCGGGCTTCTCCGTCGCACTTGTAGCTCTTCCTCTTTCCATTGGTATCGCCCTGGCCTCAGGTGCACCTGCTTCTGCAGGGATCATCGCGGCCATCATCGGCGGTGTGATGGGGTCATGGTTAGGAGGAGGGAATCTCACGATCAACGGTCCAGCTGCCGGTTTGATCGTGATTGTACTTGAAGCGATTCAAGCGGTGGGGTTCAAAGGTATGCTGGCCGCCGCTGTTGTAGCGGGAGCTCTGCAAGTTATCTTTGGTGCTGCGAAATTTGCTCGTAAAGGTTTGATGTGCCCATCCTCTGTGATTCACGGAATGATGGCGGCCATCGGTTTGATTATCATCGCAAAACAAATTCACGTCATGCTGGGCTATGCACCGATTGCGAAGAATCCGGTGATGCTGTTCGCTGAGCTTCCTCGTGCGATTCTCAACATGCAGCCTCTCAGTTTTTTAGCGGGTGGTCTTTCACTTGCGCTCTTGTTGGCATGGCCAAAAATGAAATGGGGTTGGACTAAGAAAGTGCCGGCCCCTTTGCTCGCCGTTCTTTTAGGTGTCACCGTCGCTGCTGTCTTTGGTTTTGATGCTAAGAAATTACTGCAAGTTCCCCAAGACATGTCGAGCTGGCTCGCATTTCCTGACTTTTCAGTGATGACCAGTCTCACTGGATGGCGTGTCGCTTTGACTTTGGCCCTTGTCGCCTCACTTGAAACAACCCTCAGTGCCGCGGCGGTAGACAAGATGGATCCACAACATCGCCACAGCAATCTTGACCGCGATCTCGTCTCAAAAGGTATTTGCAATATGATCAGTGCGGCCCTCGGTGGTTTGCCAATGATCGCCGAGATCGTCCGCAGTTCGGCGAACGTATCTTACGGTGCTAAGACCTGGCGTGCGAACTTTACTCACGGGCTGATTGTCCTCGCGGCCGTGATATTGTTACCACAGGCCCTTTCACTCATACCGCTGGCTTCCTTGGCCGCGATTCTTGTGATGGTCGGAAGTCGCCTCGGAAGTCCCGCTCATTTCTTGCATGCTAAGAAAATCGGTCTCGATCACTTGAGCGGCTTTGTGGTGACGATGGCAGTGACACTTGCAGTGGATTTGTTAGTGGGCATTATGGCAGGTGCAGCCGTTCAGTATTTAGTGGAAGTGTACTTAGGCTTGCGTCCTCAAGACACTTTCAAACCTTCTTACAATAAACAAGAAGACGGCACTCATGCCACTCGCATCAAGGTCGAGAGCGCGTTGACCTTCTGTAACTTTGAGACGCTTAAATCTGAGATCACTCAGACCCTTAACGATAAACATTCAGTGATTCTGGATTTAGAAAGTTGCCCGTACGTCGATCACAACGTCATGGACCAACTCGTTGACTTGAACAAAGTTGCCACGGAAAATAGTCTTACTCTTCGTGTGCTCTACTCAGAAACGCACAAGTCTTTGGGCACAGATATTTGTTCTGCTGTGAGAAAAGCGGCTTAAGTTAAAAATTCGACGTCCACCACGATCACGGTGGTGGACTCTACTCTTGTCCACACGTCGTTTTTTTCAAGCACAACTAATTGTTCACTGACGGGCTCGAAGACAAAGCTCAGTCCCTTTGTGCTGAAGGTGCTGGCTTGCGAGAGTTGCACAGTGGTCTTGCCCCATTGGCGGTCTACCATAATGTTGAAGTCTTCAATAGGCCCATCTAGGAGCTCACATTCGATACTGTCTTCACCAGCGAAGTAGATCGGCGAGAGGGGTTGATCGAGTACGATCTCAATTTCATCCGCAAAGAATAGTTTAAGGCCGCGACCTTTGAGGAGAAGAAGAGTGCGGTCTATGCCAGGGAACAATGAAAAAGGGCCATGAGATGCTACCTGCGCCATGGAGAGACGCAGCAGGAAGCGCTCAGCGTCTTGTGAGTGAGGGGCGCGGTAGAGCTCACGAGTGACTCCGCCACCGTTTTTCCAGGGCATGGAGCGGAAGTCTTTGGCAGATAAAATCTTTGGCATTAGAGTCATTTATCATGATTCATATCATCGTCCAGCACATCCTGTGGTTTATTTTTTATCCGTTGCTCAAAAGCTATCGCTTCACGGTAAGCGGGCAGGAGCATCGTGCCTACGCTGAGACTCTGCATCCCAAAGGCGCCTTTGTTTTTTCTGTCTGGCACGAGCAGGTTTTTATGGTCCTTGGCGCCCATGCCTGGACCGGGCCATTCATGACCTTGGCCTCACGAAGCAAAGATGGCGACTACGCAGCTTTCATCTGTAAAAAATTAGGCTTCGTCGCCGTGCGGGGTTCTTCGCGCAAAAAGAACAAAGATAAAGGTGGCAAAGAGGCCATGCAAGAATACATCACGCGTATGAATGAAGGCGCTCGTGGTGGCATCACTGTTGATGGGCCACGTGGTCCACGTCAGGTCTGCAAAGTGGGGATTGTCTTGATTGCGCAACAGACAGGTGCACCCATTGTTCCAGTCGTCGCCGTGGCCCGGCCTGTCTGGGAATTTAATTCTTGGGATCGCTTCAAACTGCCCAAGCTCTTCTCAAGAGTAGCGATGGAATACGGTGCACCCATCATGGTTGAGAAAGATGCCACGCCCGAGCGCATTGATGAGTACTGTCGTCTTGTCGAAACGAAGATGAAGGAACTAGAACAGCGAGTTCGCAGTAATAATAATCGGTGAGTTCTTCGTCACCACGATGGTGTGTTCATACTGAGCCGTCCGAAACTTTTTAGATGTCGCCAATGTCCACTTATCATCCAACTCAATCGCCTGACGGGCCCCAGTAGAAATAAACGGTTCAATGGTGAAGACCTGACCTTCATGCATGGTGCGACGGTCTTGGGGATCGTAGAAGCCCGCAATGAACTCAGGTTGTTCATGCAGAGCACGGCCAACACCGTGGCTGCCCAGATTTTCAATCACGGAGAAACCCGCACGGCGAGCGTGGTCTTCGATCGTTTGTCCGATGAGGTTGAAGCGTTTACCTGGACGACATTTCTTAATGGATTCTTTGAGGCTTTTTTTGGTGGTATCCAAAAGCATCGTAAGCTTGGGATCGGTCTCACCGAATTGAAAAGACGCTCCAGAGTCGGCGTAGAAGCCATTCAACTCGCAAGAAACATCGATGTTGATAAGATCCCCATTACGGAGAATGCGCTCGCCTGGCAAACCGTGTGCCACTTCTTCATTCA
Source organism: Ophiocytium majus (assembly GCA_032358315.1). NCBI lineage: Eukaryota > Xanthophyceae > Mischococcales > Ophiocytiaceae > Ophiocytium > Ophiocytium majus. The sequence continues at coordinate 22,707 of JAULBY010094641.1, forward strand.
CGCTAATGCAAGTCGCACCAGGGAAACCATACGTGAGCTCTGGAGCTGAGCGTGCGCCGTGACGTTCGATATTTTTACGTCCAATAAGATCGAGTTCTGCGGTGGTCATCCCGTCTTCGACAGACTTAATCATCAGCTCAATGGTCTCGGCCACCACGCGGCCGGCTTTTTTGAGAAGTTCGAGTTCTTGCTGTGTTTTAATCGTCATGGTGTTTTGCTTCTCATCTTTTCCAGTTCGGCCATCTCTTCATCAAGGCGTAGTTTCTTTTTTTGCTCTTTCACTGGATTATCAGCATCTTTAGCGTCTTTCAGTTCTTGTTGGCGATACTGCACTTGAGCATTCGGTGAATCTTTGATTGTTCGGTTAGCATCTGTGCAATTCTGACGGTGACGATCCAGAGTGGCCTGCATATCGGCGGCGCGGGTGGGTTGTCCCTGACGAACGGCTTCAGCAATATCACGCTCAAGTTCACACTGCAGCACTCGGCACCCCGTGGCATCAGCACAAGAATCGGCCCAAGCGTGGGGGAGTGAGAAAATAGCAAAGAGAACAATCCATTTCATAGAAGACTCCTCAGGCTATTTTACCTCACTCAGCGCCAGTGTCTAGCTTGTGATCTATGGCCTAGAAATCATGATCGTATAGGATACATGGGTACATCATTTCAAAACGAGGTTCATGATGAAATTGCTCGGCTTAACAGTCAGTTTGCTAGCACTCACTGCGTGCAGCACATACAAAAATGCTCCTGCTCTTCCTCAATTAAGTTTGAAAGAGGCGGTTGAGGGTCCTTTGCGTAATCCAGAAAATATGAAGCGTGATATTTACCGTCATCCACTCGAGACACTCACGTTCTTTGAAATTGAACCTCACATGTCTGTCGTCGAAATTGCGCCGTCAGGTGGTTGGTACACGGAGATCCTCGCTCCTTTCTTGGCCGCAAAAGGGACTTATATTATTTCAGAAGCACCGGCCGATCCGAATGGTTACACCAAAGCGCGTGTTGAATGGATGAAGAACAATCCACAAATCGCTGCGGGTACACGCATCACAGCTTTCCAGCCACCCTTGATGATTGAAGTCGCCGAAGAAAACTCAGTGGACCGCGTGCTCACATTCCGCAACGTTCACAACTGGCCAGGAGATGAGGGGAAGCAGGCCGCGTTCAATGGCTTCTTCAAAGCGCTTAAGCCGGGTGGCATCCTGGGTGTGGTTGAGCACCGTGCTTCAACCAAGACGAAGTACGATCCGAAGAGCGGCTACATGCTGGAAGCTGACGTGATTAAGTTTGCTGAGAAGGCGGGCTTTAAGTTGTTGGGTAAATCAGAGGTGAATGCCAACCCGAAAGACACTACCAACTACCCCGATGGTGTTTGGACGTTGCCACCGCGCTTGCGCTTAGGTGACAAAGACAAAGCGAAATATCTCGCCATCGGCGAAAGTGATCGCATGACCCTAAAGTTTGTGAAGCCTATTTCAAAACAACGCTAGTTAGATTCTCCGGTCCCTGGGGGGTGATATGAATATCATCCTCCAGACGGATTCCACCAAACTCCCGCCATTTTTCTACTTCAGACCAATTGATAAACTCAGCGTATTTTGTGCGAGTGTCTGCGTCCTCAATGAGAGCTTTAATGAAGTAGAGGCCAGGCTCAACGGTCATCAAGAAGCCTGGTTGCATCGGAAGGTCTACGCGCACACGTACACCGAACGCCTTACGCGGATCCTTGGTGAATTTTCCACCTACGTCACGCACACGTAATCCCACCATGTGGCCCACGCCGTGAGGGAAAAACACGGAAACCGCTCCTGCTTCCAATGCGGCCTGAGAATCACCCTTGATGATGTTCAGACCTTTAAGGCCTTCAGCAAATACGCGTGCTGAAGCTTTGTGCACATCGTGCCACTCCACCCCAGGACGACAAAGAGCGATAGATTCTTGTTGAGCCTTCAACACAAGATCGTAAATGGTTTTTTGCTGAGAGTTCATGCTGGCATTAGCAGCAAACACGCGCGTGATATCTACGCAGTAGTCTTGCACGTCGGCGCCGGCATCAATCAAGACCAAGTCGCCATCTTTAACGACACGAGAGGTTGGAATCGCATGGAGAATGGCGCTGTTGGTTCCTGTTCCTACGATTGAGTCGTAAGGCATTCTTTCTGAGCCAGCAGAAAGCACCGCCATCTCGTATTCAAGTTGGATCTGGCGCTCAGTCACACCCGGACGAATGAATTTTTTGACTCGCTCGTAGCCATGATTCGCCATGCCCGCCAAATCACGGATCAGTTTGACTTCTGCGGCGTCCTTGATCCGGCGAACTTGATTGAAGCCTTCCTGGATGTGCTGGAACTCATCTTCATTTGATGGTTTTTGACGATGGGCCTGGCCCATTTGTCCCAAACAGAAAATACGGCCGAAGCTTTGCTTAGCTATCCACCCATCAAGCTCACTTATGGGCCGTCCCGGAATCACGGTGCCGCCGCCTTCCCAAACCAATTCATCGCGGCTGATCGGATTCACAAAATCTATCCAGCCGTCAGCTTTGGTGAACACACTCACGCCAAGCGGGCGCCGAGAACCGGTCAACCAGAAGTAATCAGGGTGCGGAAGGAAGTTGTAGGTCTGGTCGTGGCCACCAGGTTTTTGAATGGGTTCACCCGCAAACACCATGACCAAGTCGTCATTTTTGAGAAGGGGAGTAAGACCCGCCGCTGTTCTTTGCTTGCGAGAGTTGATGGTGTCTTGAGTGAAGATATTCATGGGACTCAGTCTAACGCTGTGAAGCGCGTCAAAGCCAGGGCCGCAGCTAGTCGACGTCTCTCATTCTGACGTAAGATGTCGGACATAGGAGTCCACCATGTCTACCAGCAAAACGAAACTTCCCCCTGAAGCCCAAGAGGTCATTGATTATGTGACCGGCCCAGAGCTCGGAAAAAAACTCAGCAAAGCGACGCATGAAGTAGAAGATTTTGTGAAAGAACATCCTATTGCTTCCATCGCGATCGCTGCGGGTGTTGGTTATATCGTCGCTCGCCTTCTCAATCGGAAAAATTAATGAACGCAGTTTTTCGCATCCTTGAATTGATCATGGCCTTTAAGTTTGGCCAAACCGGTGGCCTGGCAGAAAAATCTCAAGAGCTCACAGCGAACGTAGTGAATCACGTTCGTCATATGGTCACGATTGCTCTTATCGCCATTGCGGCGTTAGCCCTTTTTTGTGTCGGCGTGAGCATGATGTTGGAAGATGCCCTTAAGAACATTGATCTGCACGGGAGTTTCACCAGCACGGCCACTTTCTACGGCAGCCTTGCGCTGACTCTCATCACTCTGGGAACTATCTGCTACTGCATGCGTGAGAAGACTTGGCTAAAGGTCACTGGAATCGAGAAAGAAGAAGAAAAAAAGTCTCAGAGCTCATCGGCATCAACAAGTCCGATGGAGACAGCTCTGGCCCTCGTCATCACTGATTTTGTACAAGAGCGCCAACATCAACGTGCCAACGAAAAAACAAACACAGAAACATGAAAGACATTCTTCGCAAGTACGTTCTTAGACACGTCTTTAAGATTATGTTCGCCGCCATCTTGGTAGGGTTGTTCATTTATATTTTAGCGCCGTTTGTCCTCTCGATTGTTTTAGGTGGCATCTTGGCCATGGCGTTGAGCCCGTTTGTGGACAAACTTGTGAAGCGTGGATTGAAGCGCTCAACCAGCCTGCTCCTCATGAGTCTCGTTCTTGCTCTCGCTGTGTTAGCGCCGGCCGTGGTGTTCTTCATCCGTGGATCAAGGAAAATCACAGAGCTGCTAGAGCACGCAGACTTCAATGAACTCACGATTAAAGCAAAAATCACGATCTACGGTTTGATTGATAAATTCAGCTCGGTGTATGGACTCGATGAAACTTTTGCTAAGGCGAAGTTTGACTCCTTGGCAGCAGGGGTCGGGAGCTTCATCTCAAAAACCTTCGCTTCGTTTTTCAGTCAGCTGCCAGAAATGTTCATGTTAAGTTTTATCACTGTTCTTGCGGTGTACTCTTTCCTTAAAGAATCAGAACGCATTCGTGCTTTGTTTGATCGCTACTTCTATTTCACCAAAGCGAACGGCCAAAAGTTTGTCCAGACTCTCGAGCTGTGCTGCCGTGAGGTTTTCTTCACCAACATCATTACTGGGATCATGCAGGCCACATTGGTTTCTGTGGGCGCTTTGGTGCTTGGGATCGGTGATTTTTTTCTCATCTTCTTCATCACATTTGTCTGTTCGTTCATTCCTATTATCGGTGCGGGCCCGGTGGCCGCAGTCTTAGGGATCTCGTGTTTTCTTGATGATCAGACGGGGGCGGGCATCGCTATGATGATCGTCGCCGGTGTTGCTGGCCTTGCGGATAATATCGTTCGCCCTTTCCTCGCTTCTCGTGGCGACGTGGCGGTTCATCCTTTCGTAGGACTCCTCGCCGTTATCGGCGGTGTGATTATGTTTGGGTTGCCAGGCCTCTTTATTGGGCCATTGGTGGCTTCGCTGTGCTTCGGAGCACTTCCGATCATCATCGAAGAGTACTTCCCGCAAAACACGGAAGAAGAAGCGGACTAGAGTCGCTTCCTTAAGTTGATATAGGCCGTTTCAAATCCTGCAGCTTGATTGATCGCCAGCATCATTTTGTTGTTCGTGTGAACGTTGGTTTGCAAGAACACGAGTTTCTTCTCGCGCCCCCACATTTCGGCTCGGCTCTTTAACTGAGAGGCGATTCCTTGCTGTCGAAAGGCAGGATCGACCCATAGAGTGGCGATATTGCCGATCTTCACATCGGGTGGATAGGGAATAATGTGAACAGCATGAAAGCCCACCACACGACTGCCATCGAGGGCCACATCAAAAAAATCGTCTTCCTTAAAATCGAGATAGTACTTTATTCGCTGATCAATCGAGGAAGGGCCGAAAGAATAATGAGAATCGTACTCGAGAGGAATCCGTGAATCAGCTTCGGCAACAAAGCGTTTTTCTGCCTCATTGCCTAAGTCGATTCGACGGTAAGAGATTGCCATGGGAACTAAAGACCTAACTCTTTTACAAGCTCCTCAGCGTTCGGCAAATTCCCAATACGTTGAGTGATGGTCCGGCTTCCTTGTGGGGTTCCCGTGGCACGCAAGGCCGCACGCATCTGCTTCGGCGTGATGGTCTTACCATTCGCTTCCGCGATCGAGCTGATCAAGGCCACAGTGCCGGCCACAATGGGTGTCGCGCTTGAAGTGCCGTTGAATGATGACGTGTAGGTTTGATCGGGGCCGCCATTGAACAACACGCCGTAGCCTGTTGTGGTCACGCCTTCACCGAAACCATGAGCATCCACCCGGCTCCCGTAGTTCGAGAAGCCTAAGCGGTTGCGATCGGACTTCGCACCAGCGCCCACCATGATGCAACCTGAGTCGCGTTTTGTGAGATCAAAAGCACCCTTGTAGTCAGGGTGATCGAGGTTTGAATAACCGTTACCGGCAGCAGCGACACAGTGAATGCCTTTGTCGGTGACTTTTTTAAGTTCAGCGAAGATCTCCGGCCAGTACTCAACGGCCGTCCAGTTTTTGCTTTGTGGGCCCATCATATGCTGTTCGATCACCATCACGTCACCCGCTTCAAGTTGCGCGGCTGATTCACGAATGGCCTGGGTGATTTGATCGATATAAACCTGATCCACTTCATCTTGGTTGCCTGCGATGAAACCATAAAAACCAACTTGTGCTTCATGGGCGATCCCAATCACACCGTAGCCATTGTCGGGAGCACCGAGAATACCCATCACAGCTGTGCCGTGATCACTATTGGCCGGAACAGCGCCCACCCAAAAGGGAGTGAGGTCTTCGTGGTTTTCATTGAAGCCCGTTTCGATATCAATGATTTTGACGTTCTCGCCTTTGCCACCGGGAAGGTCCCAAACTTTCTTAGCGCCGACACCCACAGGTGCAGCCTCAAGATAGGTTTGCATCGCCATGAAAGAGGGCGTGGGAGCATCCGCAGCTTCTACAAAATTCGTCGGACGGGCCCAGAGAGGCACGGCGGCGTGAGAGGCTAGAGGGGCAAGCACCAAAAGGGCGAGGGCAGGCATAAGATTTTTCATGGGCGCGAACGTATCTCCAATGTCTGTTTTTCTCAATCATGGCTATAATATCTATATGAAAAACCGGCCTAAAATCGGCGTTGTTGAGGGTTTCTTTGGCCCAGCTTGGCCTGAGGCGGACCGCCTGAGCTACGCCCCCTTTATCGCGGAGAGTGGCGGGGGCTTTTATATTTATGCTCCCAAGCAGGACCCTCACTTGCGCAAAAAATGGCGGGAACCCTGGAGCGAGGAGTATCTCGCGAGTCTGCGAAGCAAAGCCGAGCATTTCCACAAGCACAACGTCACTTTTGGCGTAGGTTTGAGTCCGTTTGGTCTGGGAAAAAATCTCAGCGATTCAGATCGAACTCTGCTCCAGACTAAACTTCGCCAACTGCAAGATGTCGGTGTCGAACTTTTGGGTTTGTTCTTTGATGACATGCCTAGCGATGAAGATCTCGCAGCGACACAAATTAAATGTGTAGAGGTTGTGCAGAAGTATTTCACGGGTGAGATCGTCTTCTGTCCGTCTTATTACACTTTTGATCCGATCCTCGATAAAGTTTTTGGTCAGCGTCCGGCACACTACTTAGAAGACATCGCTGCGGGCATTCCCCTGGATGTGGAGTTAGCGTGGACAGGACCAAAAGTTATTTCAACTTCGATTGATGTGGCCCACATGCAAGAAGTGAAGAGCTTGTTGAAGCGTCCTCCTTACATCTGGGAAAATATTTTTGCCAACGATGGCCCAAAAAACTGCAAGTTCTTAAAGCTCAAACCATTCAGTGGCCGTGAGGCGGGTGTGGCCGAACTTGCCAGTGCTTTTGCCTTCAATATGATGAACCAACCGCAACTTTCAAAAATTCTTTTTCTGGCTTCACGTTTGGTACTAGAGAATGATCTTTCGCCTGAGAGGGCGTTTGATCAAGCGATTGAGCAGAGGTGCACACCCGTCTTTGCTGCATTCTTGCGTGAGCATGCGCTGGCATTTTTAGAGAAAGGACTTGATCAAATTTCAGAAGAGAATAAGCAGCAGTTGCTGGTTACACTTGCAACCATGACTGACGCTGGCGCCGTCGAAGTTAAGAGTTGGTTAAGGGGCGCCTATGTCGTTGGAAGTGAGTGTCTGACAGACTGAAGAATTTATACTCGACTGAGATTTTTCCCAGAGAGTCGGCTATCTGTCCTCCATAAATAAATGGAGGCCTTATGAAACAATTTATTCTCGCAATCGCTCTCTTCGCTGTGGCCGCTCAGGCCGGCGAAGTAAAAATCTTTGAGGCGACCGGTCGCTACAGCATGAACAAAGTTGAAGTGGGCTTCGTCGCGAGTGAACTCGCACAAACAGCGGCCGTGAACGTAACGATCCTCAAGCCCAATCGTCGCGATAGCGGTCGAATCTACAACAGAACAACCACACGCGTGGCCGTCGAAGGTTTAAGCGTCGTGAACAATACTGTGGTATTTGATAATGATGGTCGTTTGGTTGAATGTGGGACGCTTGCGAAAACACCGATTCTTCGCCAAACCGTCGTGAAAACCACTGGTGAGTGCAAGCTCATCAAACGCATCAAGGGCCGTAAGCTCGAAGTCTACATTAAGGCTGAGTAGGATTGCTCGGTCCACGCACACGGGCGGTCAGGCCTTTAAGAAAATTTCTTAAAAACTGATCGCCGCACACGCGATAGTTCACGTGACCTTCTTTGCGAAACAAAGCACTCACTTCATTTTTTGAAACTTCGAAGCCGGCTTCTTTAAGGATGGCGAGGATGTCGTCGTCTTTCAGTTGAAAGGCGACACGTAGTTTTTTGAGAACCACATTGTTTGTCGGGAGTTCTGTCGGCGCCGGTTTACCATCGGGAGATGGACCCCGCTTGAGAATGATTAAACCGTTTAAGAAATGTGACAGCACGTTTTGTTTGCAGGCAACAAAGCCTGGCTCGTCTTCTTTCTTGATGTAAGTGTTAATCTCGGCTTGCGTGACGTCGCCGCCACCCATTTTGACCACTTCTGCCAACTCAAACTCATTGAGTTTAAGCATGTAGCGAACACTGCGAAGGATATCGTTGTTAATCATGCCCTCTAACTTAGCTCAGAATGGAGCAAGGCGCTAGTATGACCCTGCGCACTCGGGCTAATATCGCTCCATGAGTGATTTTGCTGAATACGCTGCTTCTATTTGGATTGTTTTGGATTACCCGCTTTTTAAGTTGGGAAAAAGCTCCATCACACTCTGGGCCATCGCTTTAAATCTGCTGCTTCTGGTCTCTTTTTTCCTGATCACTGGGCGACTGAAGGCGTGGTTGCTTGCCTCACTTTCGGAAAGGAAAGGGATCAATGTTAGCAACTGGCGGGCCGCCATCACCCTAGGCTATTACGGTCTTTTGGGGCTCGGTCTTGTGGGCATTTTACAAACCACTGGGCTTGATCTCAGTTTCTTTACCGTCCTCACGGGTGCCATTGGTATCGGTGTGGGTTTTGGCATGCAGACTATTATCAGCAACTTCGTTAGCGGTATTATTCTCCTGCTCGAAAAACCTCTTAAACTCGGTGACCGTATTGAGATTGGTGAGGTTTCAGGCAACGTTCACAATATCTCTGTGCGTGCGACAACCATCATTACTAATAATAACGTGGCGATCATTGTCCCCAACTCAGACTTTATTTCCAAGCAGCTGATTAATTGGAGCTACTCAGGTCACACAGTCAGAATCAGTATCAGCGTTCCGGTGGCCTACGACTCTGACCCCGAGTTGGTTAAATCATTGTTGTTAGATGTTGCGAAAAATGAAGCTGGCGTTTTAGAAACTCCAGCTGCGACTGTTCGTCTCTCTAAGTTCGGTGATAGTGGTTTGGTGTTTGATCTTTTGGTTTGGACACAAGAGTATGCCGATCGCATGGGTGCTCTTCGAAGCTTACTGAATTTCGCTGTTCTGAAGTCGTTTAAAGAAAATAAAATTAGCATCCCTTACCCACAGATGGATCTTCGCATCCTAAAAGATCCTGAAACATGATGGGCTTCACAATCGATCAGATCATTTTCATTGTTATCATGGTTGTATCTGTGGTGCTGTTCATCACAGAATACTTACGCGTCGATGTGGTCGCCATGCTCATCATCCTCGCGCTGGCTTTGACAGGCCTACTCGACGTTAAAGAAGCCTTCGCCGGCTTCTCCAGCGAACCGGCCATTATCGTCGCCGCGGTTTTTGTGCTCTCAGCAGGTCTGTCACAAACCGGAGTAACGGATGTTATTGGCGGTTGGGTGACAAAGCTTTCTGGCAAAAGTGAATTCCGTGCCATCATCGTGATCATGTTGGCCGTGGCGATCATGTCAGCTTTCACCCATCACTTGATGGTGACGGCGATGATGCTTCCGATTGTTATGAAGATCTGCAAAGACGAAGAGGGGCTCCATGCTTCTCGCTTGCTTATTCCCATGGCCACGGCGGCTTCACTTGGAACAACGTTGACCTTGATTGGTGCGCCTGCCTTCTTGCTCGCGAACAACATCCTTAAACGTGCAGGTGAACCCGCCCTGGGACTCTTCGAAGTAGGTCAGATTGGTGGACCGCTGGTTCTCGCGGGTATTGTGTTTTGCGCCCTTATGAAGTGGATCCTTCCAAAAAAATCGGGCGATGATGAATCGCTCAAAAACTTCAAGCTCACAGACATCACCACTGAGCTCATCATTCCTGCCAAGAGTAATTGGATTGGTAAGACACTAAAAGAACTGCAGGATGCGACGTCCAAGAACTTCACGTTACAAGGTTGGATCAGAAAAGAGACCTTTCAAGGTAACAAGGACTTCGAGGCAATTCTAGAAGAGAGCGATATCTTTATCATCAAAACCAATGCAGATGAGCTGATCTCGTTTGATGGCAAGCAAGGATTGGTTCTCAAGGCGTTACAAAAATACGGCGACAACAAAGAAGTTCAAACCAGTTTGGCCGGTGAAGAACGTCGATTGCTCAAAGCCGTCATCTCTCCACGTTCTGAATTTGCGAACCGTACCATCGCTCAGATCAATTTTTACAAAATGTTTGGCGTCGTAGCTGTGGGCGTGTGGCGTAAGTCGGGGTGGATTTCCAGTGGAATCGCTGATGTGATTCTTCAGCCGGGCGACATGCTGGTGCTGTGGGGACCGGAAGAAAAGCTTAACAGCCTGACACTCCATCGCGGCTTTTTGATGTTCCTCCCTTTCTACGGCACGTCAAAAAAACGTAGTAAGAGCAAAGTTTCTGCGCTCATCATGCTGGCCTCCATTGGTGCAGCGGCCACGGGTTTACTCCCGGCTTACCTGGCCTTCGTCGCCGGGGCCGTGGGAATGATTCTCACTAAGTGTGTCGACGTTGAGCAGGCCTATGCTTCTATTGAGCTCAAAATTTACGTCATGATCGCAGGGGTCATTCCTCTGGGGATGGCGATGGAACGTACCGGAGTGGATAAACTCTTGGCGAAGCAGATTCTCAATTACACCGGAGGCTGGGAACCGATCGCCATGCTCTTAGTGTTCTTCTGGATTTCGGCGCTACTCACACAGATTCTCTCCGATGCGGCCACGACCGTGTTGCTGGCCCCCATTGCAGTGGCTTTTGCTAAAGGGGCGTCTATCTCTCCCACGGCCGCGGTCATTTGCGTCACTATGGGAGCGGTGGCTTCATTCCTGACGCCGATTGGACACCATGGCAATTTGCTCATCCTTAGCCCGGGAGGCTATCGCTTTGCCGATTTCCTTAAAATTGGGTTGCCGCTGACCGTTATTTTATCGGCGATCACCTGTTTTCTAGCTCTGAAGACGTGGATTTAATCTGAAGTCGTGGCATCATAGGGGAATCAAATTCCCCTGTGAGGCGCTATGGAAAATCAGACCAGTTTTGTCCGTTCATTATGCATGGGTGACATCGAAGAGAATGTCATTATCCCTTACCCAAAACTCAAAGACGAAGAGAAAGAAATCCTTCGTAGCGTGATCGATTCTGTCGATTCGACACTCAAAGGCCGTGATGCCGAATTCCGTAAGTGGGATCGGGAAGGTGAACTTCCAGAGTCGATGCTCGAAGAGATGCGCCAACTAGGTCTCTTTAGTTTGATCATCCCTGAAGAGCACGGTGGGATTGGGATGAATAGCACATCTTACTCACGCACACTCCAAGCTCTCGCGAAACACGATGGTTCGGTCGCCATTACAGCGGGTGCTCACAGCTCCATCGGTATGCGCGGTCTTGTCCTCTTCGGAACACCTGAACAAAAAGCCAAGTATGCTCCAAAACTCGCCACCGGCGAAATGATCGCAGCTTTCTGCCTCACTGAACCTGGTGCTGGCTCCGACGCTGCTGCTCTTCGTACGAAGGCCGTGAAAGACGGTGATGATTGGATCATCACCGGCAGCAAGCTTTGGATCACCAACGGCGGTATCGCCGATTTCTTCACTGTCTTCGCTAAGACCGACACTGAAGGCGGTCAGATCACGGCCTTCATCGTCACACGCGATATGAAAGGCGTCTCGACCGGGCCGCACGAAGACAAAATGGGTCTGCGTGCCAGCTCGACGACAACAGTGGATTTGGATCAAGTGCGCGTACCGGCGGCCAACGTTCTCGGCGATGTCGGCAAAGGTTTCAAAGTCGCCATGAAGATTCTCAACAGTGGACGTACAGGTCTCGGTGGCGGATCAATCGGCAGCATGAAATCGCTGATCGAGATGTCGACCAAACAGGCCAAGCAGCGCACGCAGTTCGATAAGCCCATCGCTGAATTTGGTTTGATCAAACAAAAAATTGGTCACATGGTCGTCGAGTGTTACGCCACGGAAGCGGTGGTGAACATGGTCGCTGGTCTCGTGGATCAAGGCTACGAAGACTACGCAGTAGAAGCCGCCATCAGTAAAGTCTTCGCCACAGAATGTCTCTGGCGCACGGCCGACGAGGCGTTGCAGGTCGCCGGTGGTAACGGCTACATGTGTGAGTTCCCCTACGAGCGCATCGTGCGTAACTGCCGCATCAATCGCATCTTCGAAGGAACCAATGACATCCTCCGTCTCTTCATCGCGCTCACGGCGATGAACGATGTGGGCAAACAGCTTAAAGACGTTGCGAAATCAGTGGAAGGTATTTTCTCGGATCCGATTAAAGGCTTCGGGGTGATGTCAGACTACGCAAAAAAACGTCTTACCAGCGCCACAGGTATTGGCGGCGCGAAGAAAAAATTCACGAAACTCAACCCCGCCTTGAAAGAACAGGCGGCCATCTTCGAAGACGCCACTCGTGACTTGGCCGCAGCAGCGGATCGCCTCTTGCGCAAGCACGGTAAAGACATCATCAACAAACAGTTCGCGACCAAGCGCCTCGCTGACATCATCATCGACCTCTACGTGCTCGGCTGTGTTCTCAGCCGTGTGAACACGTCGATTGAAGACAACGGCCTTGAAGGTGCTGCGAAAGAAATCGAAATCTTGAATGTGTTCGCCGGTCAGACCCGTCGTCGTATTAAAGGCAACTTTGGTAAGATCGATGACAATGACGACGATCTCATCACGTCACTGGCCGATCATGCTCTCGAGATCGAGGGCTTTAAGTGGGATAACTTATAAATTAGTTCCGGCAGCCAGAGCGTAAGGTCTTGTGCCTTAAATCCTGCTTTGGCTGCTTTGTTCACATCCATATAGTAGTCCCGTTCAATGCCAAACGGTGACGGCGTACCGTCTTCAGCAAACAGCGCCTTTTTTCCTACCACATTTTCAATCTGTGACATCAACTCTCGGTTAGACCAATTATCCTCAGCACTGATGTTAAAAACATCTTTTTGTCCGCTTTCGACCATCCACTGCAAGGCCCCTGCCGCGTCTTCCGCGCGCACATAAGAGAATTCCGCGACTAAATTAGGGAAGGAGAGCGCCTTACGTTGTGCCACGTGCTCTATGTGCATGTGGAGACGTCGTGTGTAATCATCGGTGCCAAGCACGATAGGGATCCGCATACGTGCCACGGGAAAGGGAGCTGAGAGAAAAGCATGCTCGGCCGCACGTTTGCCTTCTTGGTAGGGATGGCTGGCTTCGCCCGCTTTGTAGTCTTCCGCCATCCAATCAGTTTCTAAGAGCGCTGCCTCCGCATCGTACACCGAGAGAGTTGACGTCATGACATATTGACCGATGCGTCCCTTGAAAGCCTCTATGGAGGCGTGTGCGTCAGCTGCCGTCATACACATTTGATCGACGACACTGTCATAGTTTTCATTAATGAGAGTGCGCAGCTGTTGCGCGTCTGTGCGATCACCCTTAAGGCGTTGAACTGAAGCGCCAAAATCATCGGAGGTGTTGCCGCGGGTGAGAATGGTGACGTGGTGACCTTTTTTAATCAGATCATGCACGAGACGTTTTCCAAAGAAACGAGTACCACCGATCACAAGAATTTTCATACGGCCTTCTCCTTATCAAGGTGGAAATGGATTGCACTTGATCCATCGTTCATTTTTTCTGCCCAGATCGTACTTTGGTGCAAGCGGATGAAGCTGCGACACAGGAGCAGCCCTAGACCTTGCGAGCCAAAGCTTGCGGTAGAGATTTGCGCAGTGGTGTCTTTGAAAAATGCATTGAGGCGTTCAACCTCAAGGCCCTTACCTTGGTCAATAACTGAAAACTTCAGCGTGTGACCATTGTCAGTTACGTTGATCTGGATCTCCGTTTCAGCGGGGCTAAACTTGATGGCGTTCGCAAGCAAGTTGCGCACCACTGTTTCAATCATGCGGGGATCAGCAGAAGCCCATGTGCTCTCGAGGATGTTGCATTTAAGGCTTAGACTTTTTTCAATCATAAGTGGTCGCAGATAATCTGCCACTTTCATGACCGTCCCGCGAACATTGAGGGACGTTCTTTCGACCTTAAGCGAATGGAATTGTGTCCGTGCCCACTCACTCAACTGCATGATGAAATCGTTCACGTCCCGAGTGCCATTGTGAATGGACTCGAGCATCGCCGTTCGGTCTGCTAGCGGCATCTTATCGTGATCGCGCATCAGGATCTCAGAGGCATGCGCGATGTTGGCAATGTTTCCCGACAAATCATGGGCAAGAATCCCCATGAAGGTGGTCTTTACTTGGTTAAGACTGCGAAGTTCACGCTCCAATCTTTTTTGTCCGCTCACATCTTTAAAAAGGAGAGTCGATCCAATGTTAGTGCCTTGCTGATTGAGGATGGCGCGATTCTCTACGAGATAGCAATTCGAGTGTGTCTCGAATTCGAAGTTCGTAGACCAGGGATAGTGCGAGCGGAGTTCGAGCGGAAGATGCGTGAGTGCCTGAACGTGATTGCCGATGTGCTGGCTATTGAGTTGGAGTGCATGAGCCGCGGCAGGATTGTAATCCATCAAGTGGCCACGCTCGTCCCACATGGTACAGGGATCCGTCATATGCTCAATGATCTTTGCGCGAGCAAAGGGAATGACTTCGAGGGCCCTGTGCCCGAACACAGCGTAAACTAAAACTACCGATGAAAAGGCCAGGGCCGTAGGAACAACTTGTAAGAATCGAAGCTCGGGATAAAAGTAAACGGCGAGCGTGTCCAGAATTGAAGGTACCAAAATGCTAATCATGATCAGTTTGTTTCGCGTTTTGTGAAACGGGTGCAAGGACTTCATTCCTTGCCATAGGAAAAAGAAAGCAGTGAGCAGAAGGAGTCGTGCCATTAAACTGTGAATCGGGAACCAAACGCCGTTCGCATAAGTGAGGAGTTCCCCATCCACGAATTTTCGAATGGAGTAGTCTTTGATGAGAAGAAAGTGAAAGGGGCTGACGACGATGACGACAGAGATCACATTCACAGCTGATGCGACGAACCATACCCATCTTGGGATTCTGAGCTGCCCATGAATGGCGACTGACAGCCAGCAGATGCTCAAGGATACGAGTGAAGCCCCCACCATTTTAATGCGGTTCAAGAAGATCTTATCTTCGAGAGTGAGAGCAAAGGGGAGTAAGGCAGCGCACAAGCTCCAGGTGAGTGTGAGCGCCAAAAAGATGCCAAGAGGAAGAGCGATCCGTTGTGACTTCTGCTTGAAACAATAGATTAATAGTACGAGAAGCAAGAAACTCGCTAGCCATTGGATAGAATTGAACTGCGGCCAGGCTGACATATGAGTTAATTTGTCCTTAATATATGGTCTATGACAAAGTTAAGAGTTTTTCTAGCAGATGACCATCCAGTTTACCGAGTAGGCCTCAAGACTCTTTTCAAAAATTCTGGCGATATTGAACTCGTAGGCGAAGCTGCGGATGGTAAAGAGGCCATAGTACTATTGCGTAACAATATTCCTGACGTCCTTCTGGTTGATCTTATGATGCCAGGAATGAATGGCCTAGAGCTTATCAAAATTGTCAGAGAAGAAGAGATTGCCTGTAAAATTATCGTTATTTCTCAAAACGTAGAAGATGACTGGATCCAGCAGCTCGTGGAGTACGACGTAGATGGCCATATTCTTAAATCAGACAGCTTAGATGAGATGATGCGCGCGCTGAATGCCATGAAGCGCGATGAAAGATTTTTTAGTCATCAAATTAGCCAACATCTCTTTCGCCTTCTGCGCGGACAGGGAGCTGCCAATCCCAAGCATTCGTCCAGTTTCTCTGAAGTCTCCCCCCGAGAGAAAGAAGTCATCACTCTCATTGTGAGAGGTCAGACGAATAAAGAGATAGCCTTGACCCTCGACTGTTCTGAAAATACCGTTAAGTCTCACAAGGCCAATCTTATGCGTAAGCTCGGCGCCTCTAATTCTGCTGAGGTGGTGAACTGGGCCCATAAGAATGGAATCCTGGGCTAGTTGTGATGGAGATACCCGTCATTGACCTAACTCAAGATGAGCCATCAGCAGCTGCTATGATAGGTCGAGCGTGTGCAGAGCACGGATTTTTCTGCATTACGAATCATGGTGTGTCTTTAGAACTTCAACAACGTCTAGAAAATTTAAGCCAGCAATTTTTTACCCAAGACGAAACGACCAAAATGAAGCTTGCCATGAGTAAAGGCGGCAAAGCCTGGAGAGGCTTTTTCCCCGTGGGTGGAGAGCTCACTTCGGGCAAGCCCGATCTCAAGGAAGGGCTGTATTTTGGTGATGAACGATCTTCAACTGATCCGCGTCCATTGCATGGACCTAATCTCTTTCCAGACATTCCAGAATTTCGCGAAACAGTTTTGGAGTATATGGCGGCGGTCACGAAGTTGAGCCATCAGCTGATGGGGTTAATCTCACTAAGCTTAGGGTTGGATAAGAATTACTTCAGGCAACACTATACCGCAGATCCCACGCTACTCTTTCGTGTGTTTCATTACCCGCCTTCAACGCCAGAGAACGTGGCCACTCATCCCTGGGGCGTGGGCACTCATACTGACTATGGTCTTTTGACTGTCTTGAAACAAGATGATTGCGGTGGACTGGAAGTTCATGCCAAGTCGGGATGGATTGCTGTGCCACCTCTGCCGAATACATTCGTTTGTAACATTGGGGATATGCTCGACTATCTTACGCAAGGTCGTTACCGCTCGACTCCACATCGTGTGCGCAACACTTCCGGGCGTGAGCGCTACTCCTACCCATTCTTTTTTGATCCAGGCTTTAGCGCGCCCATAAAATCTTTACCGAATCTAAGTGGTCTTCCGGATCGCATGGCGGAGCGTTGGGATAAAGCTGATCTCTATCAGTTTGAAGGTAACTATGGTGATTATCTTTTGAAGAAAGTCAGCAAGGTGTTTCCAGCGCTTACCGGATTCTTGAAGTAATCACCACAATGGCCACATGAAGCTCTGACTCAATTTCGATTCAATTCTCTATGATGAGACGTGCTTGAAACACTAACCTCAATCAGGAGAATGACATGAACCAACCTAAGCAAGAATCTTCCGACGATATTCTCAAGCCTAAGTATCCACCAGCAGAAGGTGGCAAGCCGAGTGAGCGTGAAGACGAGGAGATCTCTCTTCCGCCGGAAACTCAACCGACTGAAGGTGAGCAACTTGAAGAAGAGCAGAACACTTCTCCGCAAGGCGAAGAAGAAGATTGGGAAGACGAATTAACCGGCGAAAAGATCGATACGCCGTATCTTCCAAGTCAGCGTTTGGCCGAATTCGGTATGGAAGAGGATATGTATCCTCCTAAAGTTTGAGAAAGAAGAACACGCGCAAAAAAGAAATCGAGATTGCTTCTCGCATCGGTACTGATGGAAGCGAGAAGTAATATTCAGATTCAGTAGATATACGTTAGGGCCATACCTTTTATATCGACGTCATAGAGTGGCACCCATTGATAGCTAGAGATTGATTGCGAGTCCTGAGTACCGGCAATACCAAAAGCATAAGCAAGACCAATCGTGGTTCCAGCAAGAACATCGTGCACACGGTGACGATTGTCATTTACACGACTTATTCCCGTTAACGTTGCTAAAGCGAGGGCCGGTACGCCCCATTTCCAGCCGTGTTCGGCCATCACATAGCCTCCGAAAGCAAAAGCTGTTGTTGAGTGGCCTGACGGAAATGAGTTTTTATCTTTGTGCTCGTTAGGGCGAGGTTCGCGAACAGTGTACTTCAAGGCGGTGGCCACACTCGCAGCATAGGCCGTCGCCTTAAACATTCCGATGGCCCGAAGCGAAGCCCTTTCATGTCCACTCAAGTGTGCAACAGATTGACCTATGACATAGGCCACGTTGGGTATGAGTTGCCCGGCCATATCACCATAAAGCGAAAAATCGCCGAGTGGTTTATTGTTAACGACTTTATCATGCGAGCGATCCAGCTCTTCTTCAAAAATAATCGAGGCAAGCGTAAGCCCACCTCCAACGAGTAGGATGGTGCGAGCTTTCTTGTCTGTGACTGGTGAGGCCGCTTCTTGTTTGAAGTCACTCCAATCCCAGGCATGGGCTTGGTTTGAGACGAGAGAGAAGATGAGGCAGAGTAATAAATAGGCCATAGATGATCGTCGCACGCTGGCCTTAACCGACCTAGATGAGAGTTCTAAATCTCTTTTCATTCGATACCCGACATTCGTAGTCGGTGATCTTTTTCCCTCTCATATTGACCCCGGGGCCAGTTTGCTCCAAGCCATCTCATTGATTTATCGCATGTGATGGCCGGTACGCTTGTTGCAAAAAGCCCCGTGAGCAAAGGATTTGCTCATACAAAGTAGGGGCCCATGAAACGGATGTCTTGGGGAATTTTGATACTCGCAGTGGCCTGTGGCAAAGGTGGGGGGGGCGGCGAAAAATTCGGTGCACCTCAGGACCAAACCCAGGCGGGGATCATTGCGAGTTGTACGACGAAGGCGCAGGCCGCCAGCACGGCAGAAAAACTCGGTGGCTCATATCGCGTGTTGAATGAGAAGAAGGGTTTGATCGAGTTCTACGACATTCCATCAGAAGATCTCAGAGCCGAACTTCCAAAAGCAAAACTCAAAGACAACCAAGTTTATGAAAATCTCGTGGAAAATGGTTTCAGCGCTTCAGCCAACTTAGGCAACTTTCCTTACGTTGGTGGCGTGACACCTCAGTATCGTGACTCAACGATGACGAGCTACTTTCCCTACCTCACACAGATCGATGCTTATAATCTGCCCGCAGGCGTACGTGGCTCTGGCATCACCATCGCCATTGTGGACTCAGGTGTTCACTACAATCATCCGCATTTAAGTCCTAACATCCGTACCAATTCACGCGATGGCCATGGGGCCGCAGCGAATGGCCGCGATGAAGACAACAACGGCTTCAGTGATGATTACGCTGGCTGGGATTTTTACAACCACGATGCTTATCCAGTCGATGACAATGGTCATGGTACACACGTCGCAGGATTGGCCGCAGGAACTCTCAGTGGAGTCGCTCAGCAAGCAAAGATTCTCCCGGTAAAAGTCTTAGGTTCTCGTGGTAACGGAGATCTCGCCAGTATTGCTGCAGGCATTCTCTACGCTGTAGAAAATGGTGCGGATGTTATTAATCTTTCTCTCGGTGGCTCAGGTGCGGCCCAGCTTGGTTCAGCACTCGACGAACTCATTGGTTATATCGGCTTGGCCCGTGAGCGCAACATTGTCATCGTGGCGGCGGCCGGTAATGGCGGCGACGACAGCGTTGGTGACTGTAACGACGATCAGCCAGTGTGGCCAGCTAGCATTGAGAGCGACAATCTCATGGCCGTGGGTTCAGTGGATCGTGCCAATAAACTCACGACCTATTCAAACTTCGGTGGGCGCAGTGTTCATGTGGCTGCTCCAGGCGGAGATAGCACAGGCCTTTTGTCGACCGTGCCAGGCAACTGCACAACCAATTGCAATAGCACCCACGCCGTTTACGATCGCATGAGTGGTACATCCATGGCGACTCCGGTGGTATCTGGTTTGGTGGCCCTCGTGCGAGGTGTGAATCGCGGTCTTGCCGCCAAAGAAGTGATTGAACTCATCATGGAGAATGGAACAGATGTTCCTGAGTTCGATGGACTCATACGCAGCCGTCAGGTGGTCAATGCGGGGAAGACACTCCAGGCGCTGGATTAAGAGCTATCGTTCCCACTTACCCGTGTTGACGTAATGGTGCGAGAAAGAAAGATCAATCGTAGCGTTCAAGATCCTTTCTTCTTCCAGCAATTGCGTGAAGTCTTCACCTGATCGACCTTCATCTCCCCAATGGGGCTTCGCAAGCTTTCTCGCTCGAGCCGCTGTGTTGGACTTCATACGGCTGTAGTCTTGCGCATAGAACGGGCCTTTGCGTCCGTGGGGCGGTCTCTCTCTGTCGTCGTAAGGATTGTCGACTTGCTCAAACTTATAATCAAAATCTGCTTTCCAGTTACCCGCATCATCAATCTTGAAATCAAACACGGCGTTGTACATCCCTGGGCCGAACTGGCTGCCAAATTCTTTGAGATCGATCTCAGGGTTGAACTTGATGAGCGCACTGTATCCACCACGTATGCGCCATAGCATTCTAAAGAACGGCCACATCTCGTTGACCAGAGTATCAGCGAAGGGATTCAGGTTGGTTTTGATAATGTTGAAATCAAACTGCTCGTATTCAATTTCGTGAATGGTTTTCGGATTATCCAGCTTGATCACATAGTGCTCACGAGCGAGTGATTCACGAATGGGGTAACCAAATTCAAGCTCAGTGCATTCACGCATGAGATCGAGGAAAATGGCAAAGGTCTTCACACGAGTCATGACATGGGTGCCACCCATAGTCAGATCTTTGGTGATCCAGTGGCCTTGGTACTTCTGCGCGCTGACATTAAACTTC
This sequence comes from Ophiocytium majus, assembly GCA_032358315.1. Lineage (NCBI taxonomy): Eukaryota > Xanthophyceae > Mischococcales > Ophiocytiaceae > Ophiocytium > Ophiocytium majus. The sequence continues at coordinate 43,049 of JAULBY010094641.1, forward strand.
TCAGTATTTTGTCCAACGATGGTCTCTGGCCCGACGGCCATCCCAACACCAGCACCAATACTGTTAATGTTCATATTTCTCATACGCCAGAGAAACGTCATGCTCTCTGAGAAGTCTTGCAGTCTTTCAGAGGGGAAACCCACGATCCAGTTGGTCGCAGCAAAGATGCCCACCTCTTTACCGTCGCGGAAATTTTGCTCCATCTCAGCAACCGTCACGCCTTTGGCCATATCGTCGAGGACCCGTTGGCTGCCTGATTCAATGCCGTAGTTCAGCATGATGCAACCACCGGCCTTAAGGTCTTTGTAGTACTCAAGGTCCATGCGTCCATCGCAACGTGAGTAGCCGGTCCAGTGGATTTTCAAATCCTTTGCGGCGACGCCTTTGCAGAAGGCACGCAGTTCTTTCAGGTCACCGTTGACCAAACTGTCGATGAACCAAATAACGTCGGTGCCTTTATTGTAATAGAGCCACTCGATCTCACCTAACGCATCAACCGCCTTGCGCTGGCGGTACTTCCAGAAATGCGTTTCCTCGCAGAACGTACATTTGGCGGTACAGCCACGACTGAACTGACTGTTCACGCCATTAGGCATTTCGTAATTTGAGAAATCGATGCTCTCATAATCGGGCAAAGGCAGATTATTAATGCTGATGCGTTGTTCTTGCGGTTGAACGATATGGAGAGTTTCAGTTCGCTGAACACCATTCTCAACTTCTTCTAGGATCTCAAGGATCGCATTCTCACCCTCACCATTCACGACGTAGTCGTAGTAAGGCTGGATGTTAAACCAACTCTTCTGCACGTTACTTCCGCCGACAGCAATTTTGACATGGGGAAGTCGGCGCTTGAGTTCTTGTGCCATCCACTTGGTGGGTTCTTCACTGATGTAGTACATCGTGAAACCCACGACCTGTGGATTTTTTTCAACGATGTCATCAACAGCCTTGCTGAGGATCGGCTCAAGTAGAGGGTGAATATCGCGAAGATATGTTTCACCTAGCCAGTGCCAACTTGAAGCTGGGTCCCAGAGACGAAAAGGAATTTTATTATTAGGCCACCAGTCTTGCGTAAAGGCCTTGTAGGCGATCACGTTAAGATCCATAATGTGCGTTTCGTAACCTGCCGTCTTGGCCACAGCGCTCAAGAGAGCGAGATTGTAAGGTGGAAACTGAGGGGCCCACTCCGGGCAAAGAACCATGACGAGTTTTGTTTTGCGAGTTTTGTAGTCGATGTAGACGGGTGAGACGTTTCTTTGCTCAAAAGGGCGAGCGTATTTGGCGATAGCATCCATCATTGCTTTATGCTTTGCGTCCGCAATGTCAGGAGTTGGCTCTGGCCTAGATTCGGCTTTGTGAGACAAACCTTTAAGGTTGAAATCCATGTACTTTCCTTCGTCCAATTTCAGAGATTCTACCACTCTGAAAGAGTCTGTCCTGTCTCATATGCGCTCTTGAGATTAGATTAGGTTAAAAGTGCAAGTGCGTCATCGACGCGATCTCAACTTCCAAGACTGACCGATCGTTTTGACGATCGTGTTCACCAGAATCACGCTACCTGGGCCGGCCTGATAGGGATTGGGGTCATTCATATGACAATCGTCTTCATAAATATGCTCAGGCGATTTCGAAAAGATTTTCAGAAGGGAATGAGCTGAGCCCGTTGCGAGGAGCTTCGCTTCCATACGACGGTAGTCGGCACAATACTTATCTTTTTGATCACTCACGCCAGAGAGTTCTTTGGGATGAATCGGTTTGTCGCAATGAGGAATTGGTTGGATGAAAAAGGCACAAGGCCATCCCAAAGTTTTGCATTGAGAAGCCATGAGTCTTAGATAGCCCTGATGCTGGTTGAGATTGCTCTTGAACTGTTCTGCTTCAGGGAGACCATTTTGGTATTTGAGTGTCTCAGGTTGCCACGCCTTCCCCACAAACTCTCGATTATGCGTCTTGAGGTACATTTGATAGCTAAGGACTTTCAGTGCGATGAAGCTATGACGCCATGGAGACTTCAAGATATTGGCGCGAATCTCATCGATCTCTTGGGCATGTTTCACCAAGACCCCATCACCCAAAGCTCGTTGATAAAGCACTGAAGGAAATTCGAGACGGCGATTAAATCTATAATTACTGAGTTCGTTGAAGCCACTCACATCAATCCAACCATCAACAACCTGTTGATGGAACATAGCGATGCTGATCTGTTGAGGTAGCCGATAATCTGCAATCGCCCCAATGACAATTTTGAAGAGCTCTCCGCTGGGTGGATGGTAGTTCTGATTGAGCTTTGCTTCGAGGTAGGGAAGATTGCCCTCGCGTAAAAGCCCCATCCGTTCGGCCACCGAGCCGCCCGTGAGTAGGATATGAAATATTTTTGAATCATTGCGGACAGGAGGTTCTTCGCCGACAAAACCCAAAGAATTAGATTTCACTGGTGTGTGCGGACAGACGCCTGAACGAACGTAACCCAGAAGGGGGGATGGGGTCCAAAGGTCTTTGATTTCTTTGCAATTTTCAAGGGCCTTTTCTTTATTGGATGGGCGGCCATAAAAAATCTCAGTCAGCGCACTCGCAGAATGCCAACGACCAATATTAAAAGCAAAAATTGCACCGAGAGTAAATTCGACGACAACGAGAGCACCAACGAATACGCAAATTGAAAGAAGCCAAGGTTTCATAATGAAATGCTAGCACCCAATATTTCAGCTCTCAAAGTGATATATCCCATGGCAGCAAGGAATTATGTCCTGGAATTTTAGGCCAATAAAAGTAATATGATCGAGATCTTAAAACCAAAAGGTTATATGAAGCATTTAGTAGCGATGGTGTTGATTGTCTTGAGTTTAAGCATGAGCGCTCAGGCAAAAGATTGCTTCATCGTGAAAGAGAAGGACAAACTTCTTAAGAGCGAAGGTGAGTGCCAAACCGCCTATGCGCCCAATTCAACATTCAAAATCCCTCTCAGCCTGATGGGATTTGATTCCGGGATTCTGAAGTCTGAAACGAACCCTTCTTTCCCATTCAAGAAGGAATACTCGCACAACATCAATGTCTGCAAAGGTGACCACAATGCCCAAGAGTGGATGAGAGATAGTTGCGTGTGGTTCTCGCAGGTGATGACAAAAGAATTGGGGATGGAAAAATTCCGTAAGTACGTCAACGACTTCGGCTATGGAAACAAAGATGTTTCAGGCGGTCTTACCCAATCCTGGTTGAATAGTTCTCTTCAAATTACCGCCGACGAACAAATTCAATTTCTCCAGAAAATGTTAGATCAAAAATTGTCCGTCAGTAAAAAAGCCTACGAGAAGACCAAGAGCATTCTCTACATCCAGCAGCTTCCAGGCGGTTGGGATTTGTACGGTAAAACCGGCAACGGTCGTCACAAGGGAGAGTTTCAGCAAGGATGGTTTGTGGGCTGGATTGAGAAAGGCCCGCGCAAGTTAGTTTTTGCCCATCACATTGCCGATGAATCGAAGCAAAGCTCCTATGCAAGTTTCAGATCTAAGAACGAAGCGATGATTAAGCTTTGGTTTGTGATTGATGAGTTAGCGAAGTAAGTCTTCTGACATCTTCGACTTGAAACTCTTTCAAAAAATCTTGGATCGATTGGCATACAACTCCGCCTTTTCGTCGGGAGTGCCATAGTTGGCCGGCATAGACCAAGACAACATGATGGGACGCGAGATCTGACAGCGGTCGGCAGAAAATCAAGTCATGGTCTTTAAGGTCATCCATTGAACCTTGAATGCCAAGTTTTCGCTGATCTCTCGAATTCTTAGGCAACACCGAGCCGTGAACATGCAGGTAGTAAAGCTGAGTAAAACCAGAGCAATCGATTCCTTCTCTTGAAAGACCTCCGAACTCATAGATTGTTCCTTTCCATGAGGCCAAGAATTCTGACGCCGATTGAGCATGGTATTGAGGGGACTCAAATTTTGAGAGAGCAGAGGCGACCAAGTGCTTGGAGGGCATCCATCCCAATGTGCCTTCATACTTTCTCACGAGACTAAAATCTTCATGAACACCCAGGACTTGGACAAGCTCACCGTCAAAGACCTGCGTCTGACGTAGCTGATCTTTTTCTTTATCTGTTAACCCAGGGTAGGTGGTGAGGGGTTGGCGGATGATGTCTTGCTGGTTAAGGACTCGGGCAAAGACGTCCTTGAGCCAATCGCTGCGATCAATAGAAATCATGCTTCTCTACCTCTATTTTGAACCACTGAGAAAAGTCGCCAGTGACTCTACGTCAACATCGCAGTGACCACCTGGCCGTTGATGCCATTCAATTTTACCACCAGTTTTCCGTATGTTCGTTACAAATTGGGTAGAACCTTCTAAGCAACCCCACTCGTCTTTCTCGCCACAACTCAGATAGAGCGAAGGTGCATTATTTGGATCAAAGGATCTAGAGAGGTAAAGGGGATCATTCTCTTCCCAGATTTCACGGCTGGGATAAAAGATCTTCGAAAACCAATAGACCATGAAAGCTCGCTTCAGGCTCATGCTAGAACGTACAACGTAGTCGTAGAGTTCTTTAAGTGGCGCAAAGGGAGAAACGGGAGGAAGCACCGGGCAAAGTGAGGCCACCTTAGAAAAAGTGCCTTTCGATTTTAAGGCCAAGATGAGTACGTTAACGCCTCCCATCGATTCGCCAACGGCCAGACGTCGTTCAATGGGTTGATTCAGTTCTTGCTCAACTCGCTTCATGACGTGACCAAAGAAAAAACGATACAGGTTACCAATGTCGTTTTGGTTATCAATTAAGAGCCAAAGTTTCCCGAATGAAATTGAAACAACGGTCGGAGGTTGTTCGTTTCTGAGCAACCAAGTCGAGTGCACTTTGCCTGTGTAATAGGTCATGTCATTCCACCAGGTAGCGTCACCATTTCTTCCGTGAAAATGATAGATGAGATTTTTGTTAGAAGAATGGGGAGTCTTATTTATACAAAATGACCATTCAATCGGGAGCTTCTCCTCAAAACATTCCATGTTAACACCGACGATAGGAACAGGAGTCCATTCGGCTGAAATGGAATGGGGTGTGATGGTGGAAATGAGAATGGCCAAAATAATAAATTTCATAAAATAGGTGTTAAGGCGTAGCTACGATTTGTAGGTAGCTACGCTCAAACATTTAGATCTTGTCGGGGGCCACTTTTAAATGCGTCAGAACATTTTCGATAACTTCTTTGAAGACGGGCGCGGCATGGCCACCGCCATGAGCACCGGTGCCATCTGTATTCGGATTAATAATGCCGACATAAACTTCAATGGCCGGTTTGTTCACCGGAGCAAAGCCAATGAAACCTGCGTAGTTCGCCGCCTTCTTCGTGCCGTACCATTCGATGTTCATGAAATCGTTCATGAGTGCCGACGCAGTTTTACCTGCTGTGGAGTAGCTATTACTCAGCGCTTTTTTGCCAGTTCCCTGGAGAACAGCGTTTTGCAAGAGAGTCCGCATCTTGTCCGAGTTTTCAGGAGAGAGAACTCTTCTGATGCTCTTCGTTTTACCGTCATGTGCTACCGGCTCCATCAGAGTGCCGCCATTCACCAGCGCTCCGTAGGCCTGAACGATTTCAAGTGCAGAACTTTTGAAACCGAATCCTGAGGTCACCTGCGGAATGAGCTGAGGCCCTTTGACAGGTCTTTCACCCGGACGCGCCTGAGGGAAGTGTTGTGCTGTCCCACCTGCTCCAAACCCAAACTTATCTAGCATCGTTTCAATGCCCGCTTCGCCCAGCTGTTCGCCGATCTTAATGGCACAGACGTTGCTCGAAAGTTCGATAGCTTCTGAAGTTGTCAGCGATGACCAACCCTCAGCTTTCCAGTCTCGGTAAACGGTTCCGTTGTAGTTGTATTTCCCGTTCTCACAGTTATGTTTTGTTGTGAGGTCGGTTTTCCCTTCTTCAAAGGCTTCCGCGACCACGAGGGGCTTTGCAATAGAGGCGGTTTCCATCAATTCATTCAAGACCCATTGGCCCTGACGTTTTTTCTTCAAATCCATATTGGATACGGCCAAGATTCGCCCAGTCGAAGGTTCGGCCACAATGATGAATCCCGCTGTGGCCTTCATCTGCTTCAATGAGCGTGAAAGAACATCATCGGCAATCTTCTGCACATCTTTATCAACCTCAACCACACCCGGATTGATGCTGCCTCTCACGAGCTTTTCAGCTGCGATAGCCGCAGTGAGAGACACGACAACCATCACACTTCCGGCAGCGATGGCGATCCAATTTCTTCGGTACGATTTTTCTTCCGTGATCATTTCGATTCTCCTCATAAGAAACTTTTTGAAATAATTTGAGTCCTTGATGATCGCAGCCATGGATGTTGTACCGACATACATTTCGCGATGCTCGAGTGCTGCCTCTGCCACTCTTAAAAGGCAACTGCCGTAATCCTGTGATGAAATCTTCTTCTGGCCGGTCAAAGATTCGTCACAAGAGAACTCTTGGTATTCAGTGATGATGTTTTTCCACAAATACATCGCAGGATTAAAAAAGAAGAAACAGCTGAGGCCTTCCATGAGCATGGTCCACCAGGTGTCTCCCTGCCTGTGATGTTGCATTTCGTGCTTGATAGCGAGGTCGAGGTCTTTTTTGTCTAAGAGGAGTGACTCCGGAATCACGATCCACATCCCGCCATTTAGCCAGACTGAGAATGGGACGAACACTTCTCCTGACGCCACAATTTTGATGCGTCCATTCTGGCGAAGAGGTGACGCCGCATACAGGATGCGCTTTACTTTCATGTAGTTCATTGCGAAACGAACCAGGAAGTAGCCACATCCCAAAATCCAAAGCCACAAAAGAATCAAACTATAGTTGGGAGTGAATTCAATTTCACGAACAGTTGGAATGACCGCAACCGGGGCGGGGGAGATCTTTTTAGCGGTGAGCGGGGCCACCATTCCTTCCGAATAGGCCTGGAAGGTTGCCGACTGAACGCCACTCATTGATTTAGATGGAATCGCTCGTAGCAGCAACGGAACAAGCAAAGCGGCCACAAAGAGAACTTGGGCAAATCGCAGGATCTTAATGTAGCCCATGCGAACGCGACAAAGAGAGAGCACTTTTTCAGAGGCCGCAAACAACACCCCCGCAACCGCCAACACAATGTTGATCTGAATGAACAAATTCATGTTGAAAGCCTTGAGTTCAATACAGAGCGGATGGCCTCAAGATCTTTCTTGGAAAGATGCGAATCGTTCAAGAGCCGCATGACCATCATCGAGTGATCGCCAGCGAACAAGTTGTCAGCAAGATGTCCGAGGCTCTGGGCCTCGTAGTCATCTTTGGTGATGAGGGCTTCGTAAGTGTGCGCCTTATCCGTCTTGAAGCTCTTCAAGTACCCCTTGGTTTCTAAGATTTTCATGATGGTCGCTACAGAGGTGTAGGCGAGGTCTTTTTCCTTAGAGACTTCTGTCTGCACTTCTTTGACTGTGCAGGGGCCTAGCGCCCACACCGCGGTCATGAGAGGAAGTTCGGCTTCAGTCAGGGGCTTATCAATTTTGGTTTTCTTTTTCATAACCCGAGTCTACTAAGAACTTAGTAGATGTCTACTAATAAGTTAGTAGGAGATGCTTTTTGATGTGTTTAAAATAAAAAGGGCCCGCTTACGCAGGCCCTCATTATTTCTAAAGTGGGGTGACCGATGGGGCTCGAACCCACGACAACCAGAATCACAATCTGGCGCTCTACCAACTGAACTACGGCCACCACAAAGAGGTTCATTTTTAACGTGTCGCGCCGCGTTTGGTCAAGAGATTTGGCTCCCATGAATCCCACAGAATGATAAAATCAATCCCATGACACTAAAAATCGCGTTTTCTGACTTCGACGGGACCCTTACCTTAGAGAATCGTGCCCTGACCCGCACGTTTTTCGACATCCTCGATCACCTCACGGTCCGGGGACAGGAGCTGGTCGTGGTCTCCGGTCGCTCACTCTCGTGGGGTCATTTTTTGCTCACCCACTTTCCCCAGATGAACGCAGTGATCATGGAAGGCGGGGGAGTGATCCTCACGCGCAACAAGCGCAACGACATCGATGAGCACGTGTTGATTGATCAAGGTGAGGTGCAGGCACTGGAAAGTGTCACTGAGGAATTGGTGCGCCTTTTTCCAAAGTGTCCACTGTCGGTGGATTCCTTTGGTCGCAAAACCGATCGCGCCATTGAGTTTGAGTTCATGCAGGACGAAGACATTCAGCAGGTTCTGCAGTTTTTGAAAACACGCAAGGTTCACTACTCGAAATCCAATGTGCACATCAATTACTGGGTGGGCGATATCTCAAAGTATAATGGTGTCCGTGCCTATCTCGAAAAATTCCGCACGGATGTCCATGAATCTGAAGCGGTGTTCTTTGGAGATGCACCGAATGACCAAAGCATGTTCCAATACTTCGAGAATAGCGTCGGCGTGGCCAACATTCGTCACTGTCTGAATCGTCTCGACTACAAACCAAAAACGATCATGACGGGTGTGGAAAACGATGGGCCCAGTGGCGTGTTGAACTACTTGCGAGGACTACAGACGTAAATCTCTCATTAGGCCCACAGCTTCAGTCGCTCTTCGATCAGGTCTTCAACTTGTTTAATATCTAAGCCGAGCTCTTTCTTTATCCATTCCTTGAGATCGTTGCCGATCGGAGCTCGGTAAAGACTCATTTTATTTTCATGCGGATAAGGCAGTTTCAAGGCCAGCGCATGAAGCGCCTGACGAGGAATCTGCATGAGGTCATGGTCTTCCGGTGTCGCCTCTTTGTCTTTGAAACGCATGAAGATCGAAGGATCACCGTTATAGAGTTTATCTCCTAAGAGTGGATAGCCATGTTCGGCGGCATGGAGGCGAATTTGGTGCTGGCGTCCAGATTTGGGAAAGGCCAACGCCAAGGCATAGCCATTCTTCTCTAGCAGCAATTCAAAGCTCGTCTCGGCTTCTTTGCTTTCAAGCGAGTTACACATGTGCATCCCACGAGGAATACCAGGCCGCGGGCCCATGGGCTCCGTCGCGGTAAAGGGCATGGGGCGTGCGTTGGGGCGGATGTGGGCAATAAAGAAATAACACTTCCGGACCTGATCATTCTCAAACATCGTACTGACGCGATTGGCGGCAGCGGAGTCTTTACCTAAGAGGAGTAGACCGCTGGTCTCACGATCGAGACGGTGGATGGAATGAATGACTTTGTCGTGAATGGTAGCGAAGTAGGTGGTCGCGACGTAGAAGAGGTGTCGGCCAGCAGGATGAGTGGTCATAAAAGCAGGTTTATGACAGGCGATGATGCCGTCATCCTCATAAACCACCACAGGCTGTTCGGTGAGGTCCAGAGGCTTACCATGCCATTCTTCGTCTTCGATCTCGGGTGTGTTGTAGGTGGTGCTCCGAACAGTCTCGCCTGTGTGAACCTTAACTGACGATTTATGCGGAGATTTTCTGCCAAGGATTTCTACGTCACCGTTTTCAATTTTCTTTTTGATGAATTCACGTGAAAGCGTCGGCATCTGCTGATGCACGAACGCGTCGAGCCTCATGCCCTCATCGTCGGGGGTTACTGGGTATTCGACGACATATTTGTCTGCGCGAAAGCTTTTCTTAATTTCCTGATTCATCAGACAGAATCATAGCGCTTCTTCAACAGATGTTGCAGCAATGTCATCGCACCGTCTGAGGAATAGCCATACTTCTTCATCCCCAAAAGGATGTTATCGATGAGTTGGCGATTCTCTTGATTCAGTGAGCTAGACTTATGTCCACCGCGCATCTCGTCGAGGTAAAGCACAAGACCCTTGCTGACGCGTGCGATCTGCTTCGCCTGCTCCTTGCGAAAACTTTCTTGCAGCTGGCGAACAATGTCATCGAAGACGTCCGTGTAAACGATGGCGCGTCCCGGGTTATCTAGTGAATAGGCACCCAGGCGAGCGATCAAATCAGAACGAAAACGTTCAGCTGATTCCGAGAGACCCACATTGGCCTCAAATTCTTTAACAAAGTAGGTGTCAGGCGTTTCGAATTTGCCTGTCACATTGTTCTTCACCTTCTCACCTTTGATGAGAGCATTGATTTGAACGATGTACTTTGAAAGATACTCATCGTAGCTGCGTTCATCCACGAGGCCCAGTGATTCGCGAACTTCTTGATCGAGTTGTGTGAGTTCATGGTCCTCGATCAAATCGATGTGGCGGCGTGGGTGATGGTAGTCCCCCTGGGGAGTGATATTGAGGAAGTCGAAGTCTTGTTTCTTCTCGCTTAGATCTTTTAAAGCATCCAGCACTTCTACAAAGGTCACGCAGGCATTTTGATCGGCTAGCTCATAGATAATATTCTTCACTTCACGAGGTGAAATACCGAATTTACCTTCGTACATGCCGTCGTTTTCAAATTCGCGAGTCACATCATCAAGATGGAGCTTGAGGATTTGTTTTGATTCACCGTCGAGGTAGTCAGGTGTTTCAAGGTGAGCATAGAACAAACATTTCTCGAGAGGATCCATGTCCTCTGCAATCTTGCCCAGTTTTTCTTCACGGTAATTGCGTGCCGATGGTGCACGCATCCGGCTCATGACTGACCACAGACACAGAGTTTCGAGCGCGTGAGGCTCAAAGCGACCCTTGTCTTCTACGTTCTTCACTTGGCCCTGATAAATTTTTTCTTCATCGCGATAGCTCATTAAGTAAGGCACACGGACAAACGTGAAGCGGCCCTTGAAGCTGTTGAAGTCGGGGTGCTGTTTGAAAGCCGAGAAATGGATCTCGTTCGATGAACCAATGAAGAAGATGTCGAGCTCGGTAAGAATCCCGCCGATGTTGATGGTCTTTGATTCCATGGTCATCAAAAGATACTTGAAGGTATCTAGGGGACGCTTCAAAAGATCAGAGAACTCGAGGATGCCGCGGTTTGCGTGCACCACTTCGCCGTTCATGTTGAAAAGATTCAACGACTGCAATGACGGTGGCAAAGAGGCGAGACGGCGATCCATGGTGATCTGCTGCATCTGTGCATCCACATGAAGCTGCGGTTCAATGGTGGTCGCACCCGACGAGTAGCGGCGATTGATAAAGAGGCGCTCGACGCGGATGTATTTGAAAACTTCTTCGTAATTACCTTTGTGGTTTTTGAGAAGAGCATCAAACACCATGCGATTGCGCTGAGATAGATCGCCAGTCCACAGGTAGGATTTTTGTACGGCTTCCAGACGAGCGGGCTCATTCTTAAGTGCATCGTTAATGAGCGCGTGACGGGCCTTCTGTGGAATGAGAAGGAGCGGATGGTCTTTCAATTCAGAGGTCAAAATGGCGCTGATGTCTTTGTCTTCGAGATAGGCATAAGACGTAAGGTGCTTATCACCCGGCGCGCTGGAGAGACCCAGGCTGCCTTTGACGAAGGTATCGATGGGAAAGATCCAGCTGAAGGTCCACAGACCACCGGCGTCCGTGTTGGCATAGTCTTCCGTGGCGAGCATGATTTTTTTGATGAGGCTGGATTTCGACGAACCGTTGGGGCCAACGAGGAGCAGGAACTTGTTGTTGAACCCTTCTTCGATGAAGTTATTCAGCGCCTGGTAAACTCTTTGTTGGACATGAACCTGGCCGTGAACCGGTGGCGAGTCAGAATGCTCACGAGTGAAGAGATTAAAACCGCCTTGCGGTGAGCGGCCGAAGTAATCAAACATGTCTTTGAGATAAAGTGAGGTCGTGCGTGCTTCTCGAGTTGGCTCTTTCTCGAAGATTTTCATATACTCATCAAATGAGCGAACCCAAGTTGTTTTTCCGTGCTCTTTGTTTACTTCTTCCATCCATTTCATATGGCAGTCCTGTGTGAGTAAAGGCCCTAAACTTCCTCCTAGTATAACAAAAATCACGCTGGCACTCCTCTCTGGAATGGTATTGGCGTTTTTGACCTTCTTCCTCTGGCAGCGAGGCTCCTCGCTTGTGGAATTGGGGAATGAGGAAGATCGCATGACGGAAGTGGTTCTCTCGGCCATGCCGGCCTTACTAGATCGCTGGCAAGAGGGTGACCGCGATGGAAAATTCAAAAAAGCCTCGTGGGCATGCGGGAATTTGCCCTTCTCCCCGCACATCGCGCCGGCCTTTCTCAAATGCCAACCGCGTTACTTGGAATGTTGGGCACGAGGGGAGGCGGGTGTTCCCGGATTCCTGAGTGTCACGCTGGGAGACAAAAAATATGAAGTACGCCTGCGGAAGAGTTTTCCTGAAGGGCATGTTCAATGGGTCACCCGCTCAGAATTAGGCCGCGCCGACCTTCCTATTGCGGGTGCCTTGATTGATGTGGAGGTCAAAGGTCTCGGTCATTGGCCGATGATTTTAGAAGATACCTGTCGTGATACTTTTCTTCCTGAACGAGTTTATTCCTATGGGCCACGGCCCGAGCGCCACAACAATCCTGGCGAGATGATGTGGGACACGATTGGTCGCAAGATCTTCGTGGATAAATTTCTAGTCTCGAAAGCAGATGTTGAACTTTGGAATAAAAAACCTGCGCCCTCCAATGAACTCGCTCTTCCCTCATTAGAGTTGAGCGTGAAGGAGCAGGAGGCCTACTGCGCTTGGCGTGGCGCCCGTCGCATGGAAGCGGCTATTTTTGATGCGGCCACGATGACGCCGGCCGATCTCAAACGTCCTACACCAGAATTTATTACCAAGCCTTGGTTGCCCTGGACGCGGGATCGTCGTGGGACGTTTTTTGAAAAAGCCGTGCAAGACCCTAACTGGCAACCGACGGCCAGTGACTGTTCTCTCGCTTTTGTCGCCGGCTGTGACAAAGTGGCGGTTTATCAACCGCACAACACTGATAATGTGGCCTGGTCTGGAATGTTTCATGTGCTCGGTGGTGAAGCTGAAATCTTTCGCAATCCCATCGAACCTCAACTTGTCATGCGTCTTTCTTCACGCCGACTCCCGGCCAATGATGATGGCCATCAACTCGGTCGTCGTGGAGAGCGTGCCCTTTCCCGTGGCTTTCGCTGTTATCGGGAGGTCTTCCCATGAAGTGGTTGTTGCTGCTGCTTCCTCTGTTCGCAAGGGCCGATGAAGGTGACGATTGGAGTAAACGCTGGTTTACCGTTAGCGAAGTGGTCGAGCGCCATGAAGGTTACCAAAATAACGATGTGATCAAAAAACCGGAGGGCACCTGGCAGCTGCTCTATGCTGTCATTCGCACAGAAGAGGCCCCTGCCGGTTTAAGTAAAGATTGTCTGTGGGTGAAAGTGCCTGCGCATGATGATGGTGAACTTCGTATCGTGGCGATTCATCCTGGCAAAGCTTGTGCGGGCACATGGGAAAATCCCGCCACCATCGTCATGAGTGGACTCAAGGCGATTCAAAGTTCGCAAGAAGGCAGCGAAGCGAAGTTGTGGCTCACGCTGGCCAATGGCCGTGTGCTCAATTGGAAAGTGCGCTTCATCAACAAGATCAATGAGCGAACACCGGTGCTCTACGATTCTTCAGCTCGCGCTCGTTCTTATCCAGGTGCTTTTTTCTTCGCGCCTAATTCAGAGATCACCGGTGCCAAGGCGCGCGATCTTGTTGGCGATATTACGGATGAGTACCCCACGAATCCTTGCTCATTTAAGGATGGCAGCTGTCAAAAATGCCGTTGGGGTGTCTATCAGGTGGCGAGTGATTATTTCTGTGGCATCGATCGTTGCGGAGAAAAAAATCAGCCGGCCTGTCGTCGAGGAAAAACTTGGCAACGGACTCGTAACGAGTTCAGTTGCCGAACGGACGATAGCCACATTTTCTGTGGCCCGGGCCTTAGGGTTGAGTGTGAGGGAGAGCGGGCGATCTGCCGCTAGCGCGCACATTCACCACATCACGCTCCCAAGACACGATCGTATCGGCGATCACGAAAGGTGCGCGTGAATGCGACCAAGCTGCGACTTTGCTGACTTGGTTTTGCCACAATTGACCATTCAGAGCGAGTGTCAGGCTTTCTTTTGTCGTGAGTGTTTCCCATGGGATTTTGCTCGCCCACCACACATGCGTGAGTTTCTCTTTGAGCTTCACGAGTTCAGCGCCCGAGATGGTGACGAGACGAATAGATTGGCGCGCGGCCGGTTGTGCATAGAGATCACGCCAGGTGGTGATGCCCATTGGGAGAGTGAGCTGCCAATTTTTTCCACCGATAACGGCGACATCAACTTCGCTGGTTGAGAGCACAGCTTCGGCGACGTCTTGTCCAAGGGTTTGCGCTTGCTCGTTTTGCATCAGCGGTCGGACTTCACTCACCATCATGTCGCGCCAGAATTGCAGCCACTCGGCGGTCGCAGGATCTGGAAAAATGTTTTTTTCTAAATAGCGCGCCGGAACCAACTGGCGGTGATCAATCGAAGAATCTTCAGTGAAACAGTCTTCCGTTTCTTTGAAGAAGCGATGGCACAAGCGCACGGGTTGGTGGACGAGCGTCTTCTCAGCATTGACTGCTTTCTTTTCAAGATCCCACACAAGATCGACACGAGCAAAAGATGTTCCTTGTCCAAAGGCCTGCATAACAGGAATGCCGTTGATGAAGTTGGCGACTTTACCAGGACCGCCGCCGGTGATCACAGCATCCACACTGCCTGGCGGGAGTTCATTGACGAACTTGGCGAGCGCCCCGTCATTGTCACAGACTTTGGGATCACGCGGATCAAAGTTTACTTTGGCCAGCGGTAGGCTTTTCTCTTGAGCACGCTCCACTCCACACTTCACTCCACCGTGCATAACAAGCACGATGACTTCAGCGCCTTTGAGACGCAGGCTGCGTGATTGCTTGAGGAAAGATTGCATAGCGGGCTCAACATAAAGACCGTTCAGCACACTTGCGTCTAGTTTTGCCGGAAGATCATCCGGCAAGAGACCAATAAACCCAACTTTCACTTCATTGATCTCTTTCAAAAGCTGAGGCGTGGTCTTGCCCCATTCAACGGGCTTAGTTGTTTTCAGATCAAGCAGGTTGCTCAACAGAACCGGTGTGTTTTGTGTTTTGAAAAGATGAGGCATCCAACCCGTCGGACTGAGTGGGGCCTTCATGCTAGGGCCGGCCGCCAAGTCATTGGCCGAGAGTGCGATAGCGTCGTATTTCAAACGGCCGAACATTTCGACCAACGCCTTTGCACCTGAACTGCGTGAAACCAAAGTTCCACTTAGAGCGTTACCAGCATCTACCAGCACCACTTGCGAAGGATACTTCGCACGCAGGATTTCCATATAGCGCGCCATGATCTCAGCGCCGCCCACAGAGACCAGGGCCTTCTCCGGTGAGTGTTTGTCTTCCGCACTTTCTTGTTGTGCCTCAAGCTGCCCCTTCAAATCATTGGTAGAGATAAGAATGAGTCGACGTTCAGTTGTTGCCAACGAACCGATGTCAGCTTCCTTTGGTGAACTGTAGAGCTGATGGTGACCATCAGATTTCTCGTTATTCTTTTTTCCGAAGCTGCAACCGAGAGCGAGAAGAGAGATGATCAGAAACTTCATTTAGTACGCCTTAATGCGATTGAGTTTTGAATAAGCGGTCGTGAGCGAGGCGAGCAAGGTCTGATAATCAGTCTCACTCGCTGACAACGACAGCGATGCTCTGATGACAGAGCGCCCGAGCACGTCATCTACTTTCATGGAACGAAGAACTTTGCTCGTGGCCGGTTCGTTGTCACTGCAAGCTGCTGACGTCGTGACAAAAATATCTTGGCTCTCAAGTTCGATCTGCACGCCTTGGCCATGAACACCAGGGCAACCAATCAGCATCGTCCCAGGCAGACGTTCATGTTTAGCACCGATGACCACAGTGCCTGCAGGCAAAGCGGCTTCAAGATTTTTACGCCAGTTATTCAACTGGGGGATGCGAGCGAGTTTTGCTGGGAGAGTTTGCAAAGCGACAGCGAGAGTTTCTACTCCGAGATAGTTCTGTGTGCCTCCACGCAAACCACTTTCTTGACCACCGCCCCACACCAGCGGCTTGAGTGCGCCCGGGTCTTTGGCAAGCAAGAAGCCTGAGCCAGGCAAAGCACCGAGCTTATGGCCAGAGGCCATAGCCCAATCAAGACCGGATTCTGCAAAATGAAAGGGCATGCGCCCGATGAGCTGAGTCGTGTCGCAAAAAAATGGAGTCGCGTATTTCTTGGTGAGATCGCGGATGGCTTCCCACGGCTGTATCACACCGGTTTCATTGTTCACTGCCATGACGGTGACGAGCGCGCACTGAGCGTGCTTATTTTCAAGCTCGGCTTTGAGCCAGTTGAAATCAACCAGGCCATCAATCGAGACCGGAATCAAACGAAGATCGTAATTCCAAACTTTTTTGTAATGCTCAAGCGCAGCTGACACCGCCGCATGTTCAATCGGCGACGAGTAGATAATAGATTTACCGGCCTTTGCCGGTAACAGAATATGTTGCAAAACGGTTGAGCAACTTTCAGATGAGCCGGAATTCCAAATCACCTGCGTGGGATTGGCCCCAAGAATATCACCCACGATCTCACGGCACTTATCCATGCCACCTTTGATCTGCGAACCGAGAGTATGAATGGCGTTAGGGTTTCCCCACAATTGCGTTGGAATGCGTGTGGCGAGGTAATCGCGCACTTCAGGCAACAAAGGCAAAGAGCCGTTAGCGTCAGCGTAAATCATACGATACTCAACATTCTATCAAGCGCGAGTAAACTCCACTTGCGGGTTTCTTCATCCACACGAATCACATTCACAGGAGTTCCGTTTTCAATGGCACGGAAACTTTCCAGCATCCAGCGCGGACGGATGCGATACATGGTGGTGCACAAGCACTGATATGGCGAGAGCGATTGGATATCTTTGTCGGGAAATTGCGCTGCCAGACGGTTGACCAAATTGATCTCTGTGCCTACAGCAAACTTTGAACCCGCGGGTGCGGCCTTAATATGATTGATGATGTAGCTGGTTGAGCCGGCGAGGTCGGCCCCTTGTGTGACTTCAAAGGAGCATTCAGGATGCACGATCAAAGTGCGTGTCGGATCTTTTGCACGCCACATGGTGATATGTTCTGGTGTGAAGCCTTGGTGAACCGAGCAGTAGCCGTACCAAAGAATGACTTTCGCCTTCTTTACTTGCTCTGCAGTCAGACCGCCGTTCTCGCGACGAGGATCGTAAACCACCATGTCACTCAACGGAATGCCAAGCTTGAAGCACGTGTTGCGACCTAAGTGTTGATCAGGGAAGAACAAAAGTTTTTCACCTTGAGATAATCCCCACGTGATGACTTTCTCAGCATTGGACGAAGTGCAAATCGCTCCGCCATTTTCCCCCACAAAAGATTTCAGTGTGGCCGCGCAGTTGATGTAGGTGATGGGCGTGATCTTGCCTTCAGAGTGCTTCGTCAGAAAATCCCACGCACGATCAATGTCCCGGCGATTCGCCATGTCCGCCATGGAACAACCAGCACGGAGATCAGGGAGAATCACATTCTTTTTTCCGGCCGTGAGCATGTCGGCCGTTTCCGCCATAAAGTGCACGCCACAGAAAACGATGTATTCAGTTGAATCAGGAAGCTTGGCCGCGTGACGTGCGAGCTCCAGTGAGTCGCCAGTAACGTCCGCAAACGCGATGACATCGTCTTGTTGGTAGTGATGACCGTAAACCACAACGCGTGGCCCAAGTCTTTTACGCACGGCCGTAAGTTCGAGCAAAACATCTGCATCGCTCAGTTCTTTTTCTGAAACTGGAGCCACGTGAGAGGTCGATTTGAGAGTGGAATAGATATCAATCATAGGACCAGCCTTTTATCACTTTCGAAACAGTCGCGGAACCATAACGCGAGGCCGTATGACGCATTGGGCCGGCCTAGATGCATAAACTGAGCATTTTTATTGACTTGGCCTTTGACGGAGCGTGAAAAGGGCCCTTAGACTTAAAGCATCAGATTATTAATCTCTGTCGGGAGGACCGGGCATGAAAGTTATCACGGTCGGTAACAACAAAGGCGGCGTGGGTAAAACCATGTGCAGCTTCCAGCTTGTCTGCCATCTTGCGCACCAAGGACACAAAGTGCTCGTGATCGATCTCGATTCACAAGCGAACTTGAGTTCAACTCTCGGTGTGAATATCCAGCGCACACTTATTCCTGAATGGCTCATCGGCGATGTTAAAGCGACAGAGATCATGCTGCCGGTTGAAGGCAAGGAAGAGTACGTCCAAAACATCAAATTGATTCCAGCGTCTCGCCACATGGCGAACCTCGCGAAGCTTTTGATTCTCTCTGAAGCCGAAGTTCGCAAGAACGCCGGTCGCAAAGAGCGTCTTTTGAAAATGCGTCTCAAAGAAGTTGAGAACATGTTCGACTTCGTCGTGATCGATACTCCTCCCATGCTCGGTGACGAGTTGATCATGAGCCTCGTGGCTTCTGACAAAATCTTGATTCCTACTCAGGCACAAGATTACTCGATCGACGGTTTGGAAGAGTTGATGGACACCTTCGAGATCATCAAAGAATCTGAAAATCCAGCTCTCGAATTCGCCATTGTCCCAAGCATGGTGAATCCTCGCCGCAAAATCGAGCGTCAACGTCTTGAAGAACTCTCACAGAGCTTCAGCGTAACGCCGATGATTCGCAATCTCGTGGAGATGCAGGAATCAGTGGCTTTGAAAAAACCAGTCTTCAAATTTAATGCGAATTCCAAAGGGCGCCGTGACTACGAAGCTCTGTGGGATTCTTTGGGTCTTTAATAAAATACTTACGCCACTGACGGCAGGAGAAGAGACACATGGCCAAGGAATTCGCCGCCCGCTTGGGAAAGAAAGATCGCAAGATGACTGACATCACCAGCCAGGTTGATGAAAAAGTTTTGCGCCTCCATGATCAAAAGTTACTTCGTGGTGCTCAGCTCGACCACATCGCACTCGCTTCAATCGTCGTTCGTGACCAGGTTCGTACCAAGTTCAATGACGACAGTTTGCAAGAGCTCGCTGACAACATTAAAGCGAACGGCTTGATCCAACCTTTGGTGATTCACCGTGAAGGTAACAAGTTCGTTTTGATCTGCGGTGAGCGCCGTTTCCGCGCCATGCACTTGATCGAAATGGAAACGGCTCCATGTTTCATTCTTGAGGACAAAGCTCCTGAAGAATTGATGGCGATCCAGTTCTCTGAAAACCAGGCCCGCGAAGATCTTCACTACATCGATCAAGCTGATTCAATCTACGGTTACCAGAAATTGACCGGCGCATCTGAACGTAAGATCACCGCATCTTTGGGAATTTCTAAATCAGAAGTTCACCGTTGTTTGCAGATTGCGAAGATGCCAAAAATCATGAAAGAAGCCGCTAAGAAATTCAACACTGAGAAGTACGTACTTCTCGAGTGGGATGAACTTCCTTTGGGCCCCATGAAAGACGAACTCCGCACGAAAGTTCTCGCTGGCGAAGTCACAAAACGTTTGCAGCTTAAGCGTCAGCTTTCTTTGCACAACTACGCCAAACAGAAGAAGACGCCAAACGCGATGGACCACTTGATGAAAGAGATGAAGTCTCAACTCAAGGATCCGAAGTTCCAAGCGAAGGCCCGCGCTATGATGAAACAATTGATCAAGGAAACGACCCTGCAGTAATGCAGCTTCCATGGACGGAATGGTTAAAGGGCTCCTACGGGAGCCCTTTTTCGCGCCTAAAATCCTAACCCCGCCTTTGGCACACCCCTTGCGATATCCCTAGGTACAGACCTTGTAACCCCGCTAAATCAATAATGATTTCGAGGGGTTAGGGGACAAGGTCTAGGGGTTATATGAGTAAGATTTCGACAATCTGGGGTTACCGTCCAAAGTTTCGTCACATCCTGGCGCTGGCACTTATGCTCGCCGCGATTCCGGTGGCGCAAGACCCTATCAAAGAGATCGTAGGCCGCGAACCCGCTAACTACGTGCCGAATGACGACGTCATTGTTGTTCCGGTGGACGCTGAAATGAGCTTCTACGAGAAGCACGTTTTGAGTGATAAAAAATTCTCGAATAAAAGTCAGATTCAACAGCAGATCAAAATCTGGCAAGAAAACGAATTGATGGCGCAACACTACGGTCAGGACACTCAGTCGATTGGCAGCCTTTATTACGTCCCGAACAACGACGAAAAATTTAAAGTCGTCCAACGTTCTTACTTCCGCTACTTGCAAAAAAAAGGTGAAGACCCATTTAAGCAAGAAAGCCAAACGATCCTTCGTGACTGGACAGCGGATGACGAAATTAACTCGATCGATGAAATGGAAAACGCATTTCGTGCGACCGCTCGCCGTGATGGCGCTGGTCGTCCGTTGCCGAAAGCTTTCCGTGAGCGCCAGGTGGCGAAGACTAAAAAATTCCGTTTCAACTTCCAGCCACGTGTTGAGCAAGGTTTGATTATTCTTCGTATGGAAGGCCCGATCATGGATGTGCGCGCTTGGGTGGCAGCTAACGGTGAAACCGAAATCAACGCCGAACGCAGATTCGATGCCACCGGCACACGATTCATGGTCAACTACTTCGCCCACGAAGGCCGTTACCTTTCGGCCATCGACCAAAACCTCATCTATCCAGGGTTTCGTGCTCGTTTTACCTCAACGTGGGATCCGGATGAGCTCGCACCTGAGCGTGCTAATGAGCGTCGCTATCAGTTGATGTACTCGACGGCTTTCTAAAACCACTATCTTCTCGCTAGCGCGCTGCTCCTCGCTGGCCTGACTCTCTGCGCATGGTTTATCATGCCGCCACTTACATTCGTCTCAGGAGCCCCTCATGAGTCTATTCGAGAGTCCGTTCTTTCAAGATTCTTTCTCACAGCTAGAAAGTGCCGGCGGCATTATGAACATGGATCCAAACGTTCTTGAACGTTTGAAGTATCCGAAACGCGCTATGCAGGTTTCTGTTCCTGTTCGTCTCGATGACGGCACAGTTAAAGTGTTCGAAGGTTACCGCGTTCAGCACAGCTTAACCTTGGGCCCAGGTAAAGGTGGCGTTCGTTACCATCCGCACGTTTCTCTTTCTGAGACGGCTGCACTTGCGATGTTGATGACATTCAAAAACTCACTCGTAGGTCTTCCACTCGGTGGCGCTAAAGGCGGCATCAAGGTTGATCCGAACGATCTTTCACGTGCTGAGCTTCAAGCGATGACTCGTCGTTATACGACTGAGATTTCTATGATCATCGGTCCAGAAAAAGATATTCCAGCTCCTGATATCGGCACTGACGGCCAGACCATGGCATGGATGATGGATACCTTCTCGCAGTTGAGCGGCTACGCTGTTCCAGGTGTTGTGACAGGTAAACCGATCGCCGTGGGTGGTTCTTTGGGTCGCGCAGAATCAACCGGTAAAGGTCTCGCATACTGCGTGAACTTTGCTTATGACCATCTTGGAAAGAAGATTGATGGCAATACGACTGTCGCGATTCACGGTTTTGGTAAAGTAGGTATTCCTGCTGCGCAAGACCTCTACAAGCAAGGTGCAAAAATCGTAGCGGTGTCAGACTACACCGGCGGTGTATATGCCAAGAATGGTTTGAACATTCCTTCAGTTGTTGAATACATCAAAACGAATCGCGTGCTGAAGGGCTACCCTGAAGCTGACTTTATCTCAAACGACGAGCTCCTCGCTCTCGACGTAGACGTCCTCGCTCCAGCTGCCATCGACGGTGTCATCACGAAAGATAACATGCACACCATCAAGGCGCGCATGATTGCTGAAGGCGCCAACGGCCCACTCACAAAAGAAGCGGTTGATTACCTTTCTGACAAAGGTGTTTTCATCATCCCGGATATCTTGTGTAACTCGGGTGGTGTGATCGTGTCCTACTTCGAGTGGGTACAAGGTATCGCCAGCTTCTTCTGGGACCTCGACACTGTGAACAGTAAGCTCCACGGCGTCATGAAGCAGGCGTTCGATCGCGTGATTCACACGCAGACGAAGTACAAGTGCAATATGAAGCAAGCCGCTTTCATTGCCTCTTTAGATCGTCTTCAGGGTGCCATGCGTTTGCGCGGAATGTGGCCGGGTTAAGATTTCTCCTCTCAAAAGGCTCCTTCGGGAGCCTTTTTTTTGGCGCGAAATTAAGCATCTAGCAATTAGATAGCAGCCTTATGATTGTTAGGATTCACCTGATCCTAACAAAGGGTCTATATTCCGCCCCGATGAAGTCATTAATCCTATTCATAGCCGTCATTGCATTTTGGTCTAACGCCTACGCGGCGTCGTTCACCAATGTGCCGGCCCTCGCTGACGAACGCTTGATGCGTTTGGCGGACATTCATCAAGATCTTTCTCACCTACACGATGATTGTGGAACGCGCGGCTACCTGCAAATTGCCGCTCGTCGCTTGAATGAAAAATGGGAAAACACGGTGAAACAAGCCGTCTATTTCACCAACACCGGCGTGAATGCACCGGTTAGTGGTGTGGTGGCCCAGGCCCTCGATCTCACGGATGAGGTCGCAATGGGACATTTTGTGGCCGGAGCTTTCTCCAATATCGTGAGAGAGCCGACGCGCTTGAGCAGAGACGATCGTCGTGCCTTAAACGCCTTCAAAGCTTTGCTCGGTACTCTTCGTGGGGACTACAAGTTCTTCCATGGTGGCCATGAGAACAGCCTCGGTGAAGTCAGCTACGCAGTGGTGGTTGATCTGGTGAATGCTGAAATCTTGGTACTTCAGGCCGATCGCTGCCGTTAATTCTTCCTCAGTCATTTTTTTCATCCATTAAAAACATTCACTTATGTTTTTAGGTCTCGGCATGCGTTTCGCACAGAAACCAGCATGGAGGTCTTATGGAAACACAGATTCAGTCCTATGCTTTTTCTCAGCGCATGCCCTGCGCACTCACTCTGTTTGGTTATGCGAGTAAGTCTGTTCCTGGTCTTGAGATCAATGGGCTAGGGAAGTACGGCAAAACCCTTAAAGAGAAGATCATTTTTATCACGCGCTCACGGCAACTCCAAATTCCGCTGAAGCGCTTTGTGATCAGCACAGAGTATGACATTGAGACTGATCCCAACGTGCTTCGCTGGCTCGATTTGCCCGTCTTACTGCTCTATTGGTATTTGGCCGGTCACATCCGCATGGGGCGTTTAGATAATTGTCTGGCGGTGGGGAATATCTCGCCTTCGGGAGATGTGCTGGGACGAAGTGACAGTGAACTCTCACGACTCGCTTTGGAGATGAATCTCCTTCT
>JAULBY010094642.1:0-28987 GCA_032358315.1 Ophiocytium majus
TACGTGCGGGTGAAGTATGGTAGCAGGTCAGGAATGCGCGCCGCCACAAACTCGCCCATGGCCTTGATGGACTCGCTTCTAGTACTTGTTTGTGCACCCTCCACCACATGCATGCGCACACATGCCCAGCATCTCAGTGTGACATGTGCTTGCATAGGCAATCAGAACAGCCCGTTACCTCACCTGCAAGCCCTGTACGCCCTGCAGCCCCCGCACGCCCTGCATCCCCAGCTTGCCAGTGGCGCCCTGAAGACCATCATCGAGGCATGGCAGACAGCGGCGAGCACAGCCGGCACTATGCAGCTCAGGTTGGTGTGCTCTGGACAACAGAGTGCGGTCGGTGCATGACAGCGGCAACATGCAAGTTGGCGCGCAAATACAACGCCGGCTGCACATCCATAAACATGTCTGTGCATCCAGTCTCGTCTCCGTACCGTCTTGTGCTACAATAGCTGCCGCGGCGGCTTCTTGGGTTGGGTTAAAACAATGGGGGGGGGGTAGGTTTTTTGGGAGTCAATGGGAGGGTCACCTTCAGCAGCAGGTGCGCCTGCTGGCGCTGCCGCAGCAGATGCTGACGGCTGCGGCGGCGCAGTGGTAGACGGGCCAAACAACGGCAGCGCGGACTCTGACTGAGTGCCAGCTTTGCCCCTAGCGGCAGCATGCAGGAAGCGCTGCAGGCTGGGACGAGAGTGAAGCGTCCCTATGGCACCCGCAATGCACACAGCAGCAGGCAGTACGGGTGTGCAACGCCGTCGAGGCGCAGATGTGGATGCTGCGGCTGCTGCTGCAGGATAAGACTGGGCACGGAAAGGGCGGGACACTTGAACTACACTTTTGAAGTACAGGTACAGTACTTGAGAAGTATTATTTTGGGGCTACATTTCAAAGAGGGTAGGCTACTTTAGGGGCCAACAAAACAATGTCCTAAAAAGCCGCCCCCGCCAACTATGACGGCACGAGAACGGTATGTGCATCATCCACCACGTGCATGCGTGCAAATGCCCATCATCATAGTGCGCGATGCGTTTGCACATGCAGACTAATACACCCAATTGCCTCACCTGCAAACCTTGTACGCCCTGCGGCCCCATCCACACCCTGCATGCCCAGCTTGCCAGGGGCGCCCGGAAGCCCATCTTTGCCCTGAGGCATGGCACTCAAAATTGTGAGCACAGCCGATATGAAGCAGCTCAGTTGGCCTGGACAAAATCTTTGCTATGCCAGAGCTTGCCTTGGTTTTTCATAGGTGCATGCACACCAGTGTGTGTGTCGTGGCAACTTGGTGCAGTTCCGACCTGGGTCTACACACAGCGCGCACGGCAAGATGGCACTGCAGTGAATGGACCTGATTATGAACAGACACTGGTGCCTGCAAGGCTACCCATGAATGACCATCTCTGCTCCTCTCAATCACTCCGCAGTGACAGGAAAAAGCGTGTGGCTGCCATGCTGCAGATGTTGCAAACCTGCTCCTGGCCATGTGCTCTGCTGCTTTCAGCACGATCCTTTTTAGGGATTTGCGCAGCCGCTGCTGTGGAACTGCGCAGTAGCATGCCATGCTCGCTGCCGCACCCCGTCAGGATGTTGAACCACAGGCACCCCCATGAGACACACGCAAGCCCGAAAGCTTTGCTTCACATTGCCCCAGTCTTGCGTGCACGCTCACCGCAGGTCCGGCAGGCCCCGTCGGACCTGGACGCCCTGCTCCAAAGCCGCGCCGCAGACTCCTTGCAGCTGTGTGCCCAACCGTGCCGTGCTCGTAGCCGTCGGGCAGGACACGGTCGTACACCGTTCCGGCAGCATCTACATCCGCAGTGAGCACGCCTCGCAGCTCCTTCCCGGCACACCGAGCATGGTGCGAATGGGAAAAGTGGCTCCCGTCTCGGGGTCCACACGCACCTGCTCAGCTAGCCCGCCAGTGAGACTGACCGCCTGGCTTGCCAAGCACGCCAACAGCAGCACCATTACAGTTGCTATCACTGAGCCAGGTCGCCAGGCAACTTGAGGCCCGAGAGGCCGCCGCATGGTCGGCCTGGGCCGCTCTGGGCGAGCGAGTGGTGGCTCTGGTGAGACCGCGTGGCTGGCTGCTGAAGTGTGCTAGTGCTAGTGCTTCTGTTCCCGCTGCTGCTGCTGCCGGCGCTCCGAATCCCTCAGCACGTGTGTTTGTGACCCCATGCATGCACAGCGCTCGCCGCTCGTGCTGTATCCGACGGTTTCAGTGCTGGGCGGAAGTGGTCCGTGTCTGAAAGGCGAAGGGGCGATAGGGGGCGAGGTATCGTGTACGTCACGCAGCAGGTGCTTTTCGAACACGCTGGCCCCACAGCTAGCCAGCTTGCTCACGTGTCCCTCCCTTGTCTGCGGTGACGCAGAACAAGCTGTTGGACACAAACTTCAAGTGTGTTCAAACAAACTTCAACAACTCACACTCTGTGTGCGGCACATCCCTTGTTGTTAGCACAAGCGCACCACGCGTGGCTGGCTGTCGCCATGGGCAAGCGCAGCACTGGCAAGAGTGGCCGCAGTAACCGCGACAGCAATGACAGGGGCGGTGTCGGAGGTAAGTGTGTGGTAAAAGAGCAGTACTTGTGTTGTTCGTAAACAAACCTCGTTCACAAACGAAAGCAGCGGCCGCTCGCGCACTCGCATCATAAACCGGCAACGGGCGTGTCCACCACCTGCCCATGGACTCGCCGGCACCCACTGCTAGCCGGTCCATGCCTACGTGTTCTGACGACGCCATTGTCAGAGTGCCGTAGACAAGATGCGTGAGCAATTTTTGCTGCGTTCGGCATCCGTGCCTGCACGCACCAGCATCAACGACAGCTGGTGTGCTGCTCTGCTTCGCCGTGCTGCAAGGTGCCACACTTCCTTTGTCAGTACGACAAAAGCACGGGGGAAACTTATCAGCCATGTGCCTGCTGTTGCCACTGCTGCTGTCGAGCGATACTCAGCCGCTGGCATAGCCTACCTGGAGGAATACCATGTTCTCATGGGATCCAACGGGTGGCAGGACATGCCGCGCATGTTCTCGCCGGAGCTTCCGCCAGGGCGCTTGGCGCAGCTGTGGGAGATGCTGTGCGATGCGGGCGAGGAGCTGCAGTGCAAATACGCGTGGGCAAGTGAGTTCTGTGCCACTGCAGCAGGCATCCACACCCTAGGCGGCGGGGAGCCGCCGCTGCCCAAGCCGCCACGTGCCAACCACCACACCAAGTGCTGCAAGAGCAGCAGCTGCTGCGTGCCAACATCCAAGTGCTAGTCATGCTCAGCAGGCCGGCCCGGCGGTCACGGCTGCTGCTT
This sequence comes from Ophiocytium majus, assembly GCA_032358315.1. Lineage (NCBI taxonomy): Eukaryota > Xanthophyceae > Mischococcales > Ophiocytiaceae > Ophiocytium > Ophiocytium majus. The sequence continues at coordinate 3,298 of JAULBY010094642.1, forward strand.
GGGCCGTGCTGGTAATTGGCAGCATTATGTGTGCTTCACATGGTGTGTGCCTGCCACATTGCTGGTTCCCCATGCCGTGACACCCGCTCATTTCACAGTCCCGGATGAGGGCGTATACTTACACTTGAGCGCACCACACTCTATGATGGAATCCTTGCTTCGGTAGGTGCGAGACTTGACTGCCCTGAGTAGGCGCAAGTCTTTGCTTTGTCCACCCTCTTTGCATGGGTCCGCCCAGGGTGACGGCCCCTACCGATGGGGAGACCTAGAGTTTATCGCTCCTAGATTGAGTTTTCATATGGCTTGCTCGTATATGTTTTCGCGCAACCCCAGCGGCGAGTCGCCGCTGCCCAAGCCGCCACGTGCCAACCACCACATCAAGTGCACACACTGCTGCTGCAGCAGCTGCTGCCGCCGCTAACACCCACGTTCAGCCGCTTAAATTGGCGATCACGGCTGCTACCTTGGGCCATGCTGGCTGTCGGCAGCATGGCATGTGAGACGTAAGATGCGGACCCGCCACCTTCCCTGTTTCGCACTTCGCGTCGCCGCCCATTTCACAGTCCCAGATGAGCGTGCGCTGCGCATCATACAACACTTTGGGCCTGTGGTAGAGGTGGGCGCGGGCGGCGGCTACTGGTGCAAGCTCCTGCAGGAGCGCGGCACGGACGCGCTGGCGTACGACATTGTGCCGGGGGCGCCTGAAGAGGTGAGGCAAAGTTCCATGTGGATGAAAACTAATGAATGAATTTGTGCATGAATGAATGTGCAGCTGCCAAGTGGGGTGCCACACATTGCAGAGGCACCAGGGCCATGAATGGCTGTGAATGCACAGCCGTACGGGGGCTTGTCATGAGCGCAGGGGAGCCGTCGTGACTGCCATGACCCACACGCGCCGGTGAATGAATATAAACGAATGAGTTCATGCATGAATGAATGTGTGGCTGCCAAGTGGGGTGCCATACATTGCAGAGGCACAGGGGCTATGGATGGCTGTGAATGCACAGCCACGCGCGCGCGGGCTTGTAATGAGCGCAGGGGAGCTGTGGTGCCTGCCATGACCCACGGGCGCCGTGAGTGTGTGCAGGCTGGTAGAGCGGAAAAAGGCAAGGCCAAGGCCAAGGCCAGCGTGGCAGCAGGAAGTCCGGGGGGGCACGGCGACAATGGACAGGAGAGTGAAGAGGAGCACCCGCAAGTCACGTACTGGACAAGGGTGCTGGAGGGAGGGCCAGAGAAGCTGGTGGACAAAGGTACGCAACACACAGACACTGCTTGCGCAAAGCAGACGCGGTTTTATGTGCAGCATGTGGCACAGCTTGCGCAGGTGATGGAGGCACTGCGCCGCTCCTTGTGTGCGCGCACTGCAGCAATGTATGCGCGGCATGCTGGTGCCTGCCGTTGCCTGGCACACAGCGCATTTATCTGCAGCTGCCTTCTGTATCAAGTTGAACTTATCAAGTTGAACTTGTACCAAAGATGCACACATACCTCAGTACTTGGGAGTATGACCGTGACGCGGCGCGCCGGTAGCAGGACGTCGGGATTCCTGCCGGGCTAGCTCTGTCGAACCGCCGGGTGTACTGTGGGTGCTCGTAACCTCACCACGTGCGTTCGCCTCTGAACAGCGTTGTGCTGAGCAACCTGCGCATGCGGATGGCTGTGCGCTGCAGGCATGGAGAAGCGAACCCTGCTGCTGTGCTACCCTGATGATTTCGAGCACAGGTGGGTGGCCCATACACTGCTGCGGCGCGCCCCGCCGGTGGTGCGCCAGTCCGCCAGCAAGCGCATGCCGCCTCATGTGCAAAACATGTGGCATAAACGCTTTCTCAACGGCATAGACCACGTACCGCACTGTTTGTGACATGCAGCCTTTGCTAACCTGCGCGCATTTACTGCCTGCGTTCACTGGCCGAGAGAGCAAAAACCGCATGCATGTTATATACATGTAATATACTACTAGTAGTACTACTGCAGTACGGTGTGTATATATGAACGGCACACAGCATGGCGGTATCCTGCAGGCGAATGGGCGGCGGCCAGCCGTCAGCTGCTGCCTCCCGCATCCTGCGCACCTGTCACGCCACAACATGCAGCGTATCACCAACGTCTAACCCCGCAGCTGCCATGCGCCGCCGCCTGCTGGCTGCGTGACACGCCGACACCAGCGGTGACTCCATGGCGCTGGCTGCACTGGAGGCGTACTGCGGCGACACGCTGATACACGTAGGGGAGCTCTTTGGGGACGCAGTGAAGACGAGCGGCAATGGCTGCTGGGGGCGCACCACGGGACAGGAGTTCCAGCAGGTGGGGTCACGTGTGTGTAGTGATGGGTCAGAGCGTATAAACTTGGCATTATACGCCGTATAATGTATGTAAAGACGCCGTATAACGTATGCACATGAACGTATTATAAATACGGCAAAACGCCGTATAGCGCGTTCTTTGGGCGTAGAAATACGTAGGAATACGCCGTATCTTGTATACCGTATAAATACGTTATACGCCTATGAAATCACAGCCCCATCAGCGACTACAGTATACGCTAACAGTGCACATGATGCAACGTGGCTTTAGAAGTGAGATATTCTTTGCGTCTGCTTGTGGCATGCCGCTGCTGTACATGATGCAAGCACACACGCTGTATGTCTTTTTACCTGCATAAAGTGGCAAATGGTGCGCGCCGTGCGCGCGTTCACACCGGACGCGAGTACGGACCGCATGCCGTCCATGAGCACCTCCTGCTCAGCAGCACAGGGGGAGCAATTCACACATAAATAGTGATGGGTCAGAGCGTATAAACTTGGCATTGTACACCGTATAACGTATGTAACTACGGCGTATAACGCATTCGGATGAATGTATTTATAGGGCAAATACGCCGTGTATCGCGTTTTTGGGCGTAGAAATGCGCCGTGTTTTGTATAACGTACAACATACGTTATACGCCAGGACCCATCACTACATGTGCGCACCCGCAGCTGACACCTGCTGTGTGTGACTGCTGGCGGGACATGGTTGAGGCGCCACTGCGTGCCGTGCCTTGCCCGCTGCCTTAGTGGCTTTGTACCGGTACTGTCTGGGGCTTCCCATGAGGCTGGCGCTGCGTGCAAACCACGAGAGAGCGTGCCAACTACCTCTGCAGCTGCACTGGCGGACCGAGGGCTGGCGCCAGTTGCACACTGGGCTGCCTATGAGTAGCGAATCGAACAACAACAAACTCCCCCAAAGTACTTCAAAAGTATTTGTGTTCCTTTCTGCACCCAGCTGAACTGCTGGCACCTCTGGTGGTGCAGGTGGTGGCGCAGGCGCTGATGGTGGGTGACAGATCGAAAACAACAGGAAATCTCCCCAAAGTTCGTGTTTTCCTTTTTTGAACACCCAGCTGGACCGCTGGCACCTCACACAGTGGCGCTGTTGCAAGTGAAAGAAACCTAAAAGGTTGCTCAGCCCAGATGCTGCCGTGGCTGGGGCAAAAACGCCAGGCCGAAGCCTGTGGGGTGATTTGTCCACCTGGTGGGACACCAGACAGCCCCCGCGCCGGTCAGTGTCCTTGAGGGCTAGGGATGATGCAGAGTACACTTAACAACAGGGCTCACTTGTGCGAGTGTTGGCGCAGGCGCTGATGGAGGGCTGGCACTGCCTGCTCAAGGCGGAGCTCCCGCGCTGGCCCGTGAGCGGCGACTGCATCACCGTGTGGCGCAGACACACCGTGTCCAGGCTGCATTATGGCGGAGACGGGAGCGGCAGCGACGGCGGCAGTGCGCCCGAGGGCGATGGTGGCAGCAGCAGCCAAGCACAGGTGCGGACGTGCACAGCATGCCGCTCCCCCCTGCATGCCAGCTGCTGATGTGCGTTGCCGGTGCGCCCAAGCAGTTGCATGCGCCGCTGCCCACGCATTTGTGGGGTGCAACGCAGGTGCGGTGCAGAGCGCTTGGTGTTGCCTGGCGCTGGCAGTAGCAGGGCGGCACAACCTCTGCGTCCCTGCTAGCCTGTGTGCGTGCGTGGGCTGGCTCATTGTCCTGCCATTCGACCCAGTCAGCACTTGTGGTGACTCGACCGTGCGCAGGTGTTGCTCACGGCACTTGGGGCACATGACATGCCGTGCGCATGCCATGTTGTCTTAGCACTTCCACTGTCGGGGGGTAGCATCATTGTGTCTGCCTACGCTGCTAGCCCAACACGTGAAGGCGTGTGCCACGCCTATTTCAGGCTTGCACCTCACTCATGCTGTGACTGCATGCGCATGCTCGGCGCAGGGCGCAAATGCTTTCGGCTGTGCGCAAGGTGAGGGCACTAGCAGGAGCCGCAAGCGCAAGCGGCAACAGCACTTGGGCGGTGGTGCGGCTGCAGCTGCTGACGATGCTGCCGCCAGTGATGGCAGTGACAGCGAAGCTCGCGAAGCGGTCAGCGAGACGAGTGAGAGCAGCAGTGCTGTTGCCGCGCAGCTGGCCGCCATGCAGGAGGACGATGATGACATGGACATGTACGTGTGGGTCCCGCCACAGGAGCGCCTGTGCGCTGACACCGCCATTGAAAGCCTGCGCCACCTGCTGACAAGTAGATAAACCCTTCCGCAGGGACCTTCTTGTGTGTGTTTTTTTGAACTCCGCTTTTAGGGCGCGGAAAGCCCTTTGCACACGGGGCGCGTGACCAGAAAAATGCATTAGACAGGTAGCGGAAAAGCAGATGCTCAGTCCTGCGTACTCTACGGAAGTGAAGCCTGGCATGTTGCCAGAGCACTACTGTAATGAATTACAGCCCCATGTCCCGCTCTTGTACCTGTGTCCTGCGGTGACGCGCGTCTCGGGCGCTGTTTGCGCTGCATGCATGTGTGCGCATTTGCAACAATGTCAAACACTTTTTGTACTCCCCAGCTGGTGTGGTGCGTTGGGGAGGTGGAGGCGTGGTGAAGGCAGGGACGCGCCGAGCGCTGCAACGCCAGGTGCTGCCCCCCTGCGAACGAATGCGCACCAGCTTCTGGTGGCAGCGGGGCAGTGCACTCAACGCCACACAGTCCGGGGGGGGCTAGGCCTACCTGCTAGCAGCACTTGTTACTGTATTGTACTCCTATTAAACTCCGCTTGGAGCGCGGAAATCCTTGTGCACAGGGGGTGCGGTTGATGAAGTTGAACAGTACTCATACGGTAGCGGTCTACTACTGTAGTACAAGGTAATACCAGTGCCGCATGGCACCAAAGCACCCAGCCCCCCGCCAACACCGGACCCAAATTTAAGGCCGCAGCTGTGGTTTTACAACATTGTGGGCCTGTGCATATGCTACCGGGCATGTGCCATTGCGTCGTGCGCGCTGGCGTGCATGGCGTGGACTCTTGCACGCCCACAGATGCACCTGAAACACGGGCGCAAGGGCGACAGCAGGGGGCGGTTGCGCGTGCAAGCGCAGTCCGGCATGCATCATGCTTCGAGTATACTACTGTAGTTTACCGGTACATACTGCGAAGTATGGAGTATATTTTGTAGGTACTCTTATTAACTCCGCTTAGGGCGCGGAAAGCCCTTTGCACACGGTACGAAAAAAAGACAGACAGGTAGCGAAAAAACTGGCAATGCCCAGTACTTTAAGGGAAGCCTGGCATGTTGCCAGAGCACACAGGTAGGAACATAGTTCATGCCAGGCTTTCCTTGGAGTATACACACTGTGCTGAGCATTGCCAGCCGGTTGCTAGCAACAGCGTGTCTGGTCATCCTTTTTCTGGTCATGCACGCACCGTGTGCTAGTGCTTTCCGCGCCCTAAGCGGAGTTTAATAAAAGCACATAGCTTTCCGCGCCCTAAGCGGAGTTTAATAAGAGTACATAGTTCAAGCGCATTTTACCCGCACTCTCATGTGTGCACACACACAAACGCGCGGGCCTGGGTTTTTATGCTGCTGCGTCTTCAGTGCCGTGCCATGGGAAGCTGAAAGGATGCCATGCTGGCGGCCCACACATGACAGCCATGCCTGTGTCGCGGCGACAGCACGCTGTACTCTTATTAAACTCCGCTTAGGGCGCGGAAAGCCCTTCGCACACGGTGGGCGTGACCAGAAAAGGGGATCAGATAGGTAGCGAAAAAGCTGGCAATGCTCAGCACTACGTACTCTAAGGGAAGCCTGGCATGATGTTGCCAGAGCACCAGTCTAATGGATTACGCTGTACATGGCTCACATGCACTGTATTGGGCAGTCACCAGTCGCGTGTGACAGACAGGCGCGTTTTACACCCAACAAGCTCGTGACGTGCGTTGCGTACTGTGTTTTCTCTAGCAAGTGCTCTTGATAAACTCCGCTTAGGGCGCGGAAAGCCCTTTGCACACGGTGCGTGTGACCAGAAAATCAGCCAGGTAGCGAAAAAAACTGGGAGTGCTCAGTACTCTAAGGGAAGCCTGGCATGTTGCCAGAGCACTACTCTAACTGATTACAGCCCCATGTCCCAGGGGACCTGCTCCCACCCCCCAGCATATAAATGTACTTTGATTTTACTCTGCTGGCCCAATGATTGTGAGCATCGAGTGTCAAATGCTGTCACAATTAACAAGCATTGCTGTGTGCCAAGTGCATGCGACCGCTTCACAAAGCGGAGCGCTCTTCCAGGCAGTTGTTTGTGCTGATCATCATGGCAGCTCCCACCAAACAACCATGGTGTTGTTTTTGACGCATCACAAGCACCTCCACATGCATTGCAGGACATTCTTGCCTCCCAACCACTGAGACGTGCTTGCTTGCAGGAGCTCTTGTTGTAGACAGTTGCCAAACTTTGAGTATGTGTGAAGGCCATGCATCGCTTCATGCTCACTGCACGACCTGGGCTCTTGCACACCCACAGTCGCACAACAACAGAACTCACTGAAGTGCGTGGGCAGTGTGATGTCAAGAGGGCTTAGGATGGACAGTGTAACTCTCTCCTTAGACCCCTTTGTGATATACCGCGTCCTCTGCCCACACCACCGGTGACCCGTGCGCGTGCTGGTCTACCGCATCCAGCCAGCACTGCAGTGAAACGACGACATGTGCCTTTGCACTTGAAATCCCGCCCCCCCCTGTACAGTACTTCCTCTCTTCTGCACTTCTTGAGCTTCAAACACATTGTGGGTGTGCATGTGGACAAGCACAGCACGTCATCGACACTTAACCACCGATTGCGCGCCCTACACACACACACCTCTAGTTGTGCTGTTGGTGCGCATGACGAGTAACACTGAGCCCACAGCGCTCCTCCCATGTCACATAGGATTGCCATGTGCAAAATCCATGGCTGGCGCACACAACAGCAACCAGCTGTCTGTTGCATCAGAGGCTTGAGCTGTGTGAGCACCCTGGTTCAAACAATCCATGCTGTTGCCAACTGCCAATGCAATCTGTGTATCCCAGTTGCTGTGCACAACAGCTGCTGCATGCCAAGACAAGCGCGCCAAGCAAGTACATTGATACCACTAAGATACTCTGCAATGATGCATGACAACTGTGCAGACAACACAGACGATAGGTGCCCCAACGCACATGCCACACTTGCATGTGGCAACACCAGCTCTGAAATTCCCAGGCAACATTCAACGCGCAGCAGGCAGCACCCACAGAGTGCACAAATGTTGTTGTTCATTTATGGAAGCCAGCTGCTTTTCCGAAAACCGCAGCAACACACACTAGGTGTGCGCCAGAGCTGCTCTCAGCTGCAGCTGCCTGCTTTTGCATACGCAACGCTCTCAGCTGCGGTGGCTATAGTGGTACAAATGTTGGCAAGCTCGTGCCCCAAAATCCGCTCTCCCTCCCTCTCCCCGGGACTGTGCACTGCTTACCAAATGTCAGCAGTGGGCCAGCAAGCGGAAGGCTGCCGCTCAGTGAGTCGCCCGTGTGGCCGCCTACAGCCACCTGTGTGCTGTATATCGGCTTAGGAGCTCTCGACCTTGTTGACGTGGATCATGAGGTCGACCAGCCGGCAGCTGTAGCCCCACTCGTTGTCTGCGTTGCAGCAGATAACGATTGAACAGAGCAGACGGTAAGTGAGACAAGTTGTGTGGTGAAGTCGCTTGTGACCCAGGAAGCAGACGGAACCCAACTTCGTTTCACGGGGTTGCTGCAAAACGACTTACGCTCTCCTCCGCCAGCAACGCGGTACCTCAGCTTTGCATGCCTGGCTGGTGACTGCTGATTTAACAAGAACTGAATGCATTTTTTTGTTGTCCCTACACCGAGAACTGAGTGCGTTGTTTTGTCCCTAAACCATGCCCATTTACTTTTCTGTCCCTACCCTTGGTAGAACTAAAAAAATGCTACGCAGCACACAGCTAACGACCACTGCAAGTGTTGCAAAAATGAAGGGAAAAAATATTCATTCTTTTTTTTTTGCCACGTCTCAGTTGCTGCACTGACATGACACACAAGACAGTGCCCACAGAGGCAGGTCAGCTTTCTCACCGTAGAAGGAGATGAGCTTAACGAAGGTGGAGTTGAGCATGATGCCGGCCTTGGCGTCAAAGATGGATGAGCGGCTGTCGTGGGTGAAGTCCGTGCTGACCACCTGTCATGAGCGTGTCGGCAAGCAGTGGGTATATTTTGCAAGAGTGCTCAACACACCCGCGCAAATGCCATGCCCACAGCCTTGAGTGCGCACGTACCACTGCTGCTGCAGCGAGAAACATGTCACCAGTAAATATTCCATGTCCGCACAAGCACAACTGGCACCATAAATACCGAAGGTATGCCAAATAAGGCCGCTCCGAGTGAGAATGATCGGTGCCAGTACTTACATGCAAAAGCGAGCATGCCATAATTTGCTGTGCAGAAAAAGGCAGTAAACGCAGCATCTGCTCTGCGGTGCCCACAAGCAAATGACAACTCAGCGACACACACGCCTTTTTTGCTGTACCATCAACGACACACCCTGCGACCCAATTAAAAGAGAAATCAAGCATGTCCACAATTGTACCACAAACCCTTTCTGCAGCACACCGTTGGGCATTTGACAACTTAATCTAGGAGCGATAAACTCTAGGTCTCCCCGCCGGTAGGCGCCGTCACCCTGGGGTGACCCGTGCAAGCGGGTGAAGAAAGCAAAGATCTGCGCTTACAAAGGCAGCAAATCTCACACCTACCGAAGCGCGGCTTCCATCATAAGAGTGTACACATATACTTCGCAGCGTATATTCAAAGTATATGTACACATATATATACATATCCTTGCTGTCTTACCTCCTCGTCCTCGTAGCCGAGGATGCCCTTCATGGGGCCGGCGGCGGCGGTCTTGATGGCATTGCAGATCTCCTCGTAGGTGGTCTCGCGGGCCAGCTTGACCGTCAGGTCAACCACAGACACGTCGGGGGTGGGCACGCGGAAGGCCATGCCGGTGAGCTTGCCGTTCACCTCGGGCAGCACCTGCTCACAAAGGCAAAAAGAAAGGGAGGACATGGGAAGGGTGGGTACTGGTCAGTGAATTGTGGAGCGCAGCAGTGTATTTCCAAGTGTAATTGGGCCAGGACGGACGAGCAGCAGCGTTGGTGTTTTGTGCGTGCTCAACTATATTTGTGTGCACAGCAACATGTGCACAATGGCAGCGCGCCATGACTGGTGTCGGATAAGGCACCAACTAATTTCTCCTCTCTACACGGTAGTAGTTTTTGGCACATGACTTGTTGCATGCTGCTGACCTTCATGCGCTGCTGCTGCCTGCAGCTACATACATGCAACACCTGCACATGACCCGTGACTACCATTTCGCTGCAGCAAGCAAAAAAAAACACAGTAGGCAGCACCGGACACGCAAGCAAATTCCCATGATGATCAATTTACCTTGCCGACGGCCTTGGCGGCACCGGTGGAGGCGGGGATGATGTTGGCGCTGGCACACCTGCCCGCGCGCCAGTCCTTGCCACCCTTGGAAGGGCCGTCCACGGTGAGCTGGTTGATGGTCATGGCGTGCACGGTGGTCATCAGGCCCTCCACGATACCAAAGCTGTCGTTGATCACCTGCACAACAGTGGTGACGCAAGGCATGGTGGTTGTGTAGTACCGTCAGCAGTTTTATGCCAGCTTGCTTTGAAGGTGCAGCACAAAATAAAACAGTCGCTGCGATATTCACAACAGCATGGTACACATCGGTGGCGTTGCCATTTCGGTGGTGTGGGCATTATGGTGCCGGCTGGCTTTAAGAGGTGGGTGCAACCCAGCGCGACATGACCAGAAAGCAGCACAAAATGGTGCACAAATCTTTGCGGCAGCAGACAATGCCTGACCAGCACATGGACAAATGCATCTGTGCGCACCTTGGTGAGGGGGGCGAGGCAGTTGGTGGTGCACGAGGCGTTGGACAGCACGTTGGGGCCACCCTTGGTGTACGCGGTGTGGTTGACGCCCATGACGAACATGGGGGTGTTGTCCTTGGGGGGGGCAGAGATGACCACCTTCTTGGCGCCGCCGCTGAGGTGCTTGCCAGCGGTGTCAGTGCTGGTGAACACGCCGGTGGACTCGCAGATGTACTCGGCGCCCACGGAGCTCCAGGGGATGGCAGAGGCGTCCTTCTCCGTGAAGACAACGATGTCCCTGGTAAAGCGCAGGCCGTGCAGAGGTAAGCAGCGCATTCGTTCATGGATTGAGGGGGTGAGATACACCAAGATTCCGGAGGGGTGTCTGCCCGCACACACACGGCCGAAGAGGGAACTCGCAACACACAGCCAGAAAACAGTGTGGAGCTGTCTCGTAGAGGGAAGCCCAGGATGTTGCACAGCACAATTGTGCTCGTGTGGCGTCTCACCTGCCGTTGACGACGAGCTTCTTGTCGCCAACCTCGACGGTGCCGGGGAAGCGGCCGTGCACGGAGTCGTGCACCAGCAGGTACCTCATGTAGGCCAGGCTGCGACAGCACCATGAGAACCAGCATGGAAGCACACAAGCCGTCAGCAGCCTCAAACAACAGCACTTGCCACGCAGATTTCAGACTCCGATCACATGATCTCAAGCAAGCCCACCCGTGCGGGCACAAGCACCAGGCGCGCGCGCACTGCACAGGTGTTGCTGGTGCACTCACTCCATGAAAGGGTCGTTGATGGCGATGGGGTCGGCCTCCGGGTTGTCGATGGCGGCCCTGAACACCTGGCCAACGCGAAAAGCAGCAGAGGGTTGCAGAGAGGCAGGAGCAACATCCAGTCAAACCTCAAGGTCCGCCAGCAGCAGTCCGCCGGCACGGTCACTTGTTCCCGAACAAAACCGCACCGCTTAGCGCCCAGCGCTCTCCTTAGCTGCCCGCGGAGGAACTGCTACCTCAAGATGCGCCATCGTGAGCGCAGCAACGGCACTGGCTGCCGCGGTGCTCCGCCCCCCCCCGCCCACGCACAGCCAGGGCAGCAGGAAAGGATATATCTTTTCAAGATGTGGCCGCGCCGCCCCCGGCTTCACGGCACACCAGCGCCAGACATGCAAATTCATGGCTAAGAGGCATGCCGGAGCGCCCACGGGAGCTTTGGCGTCGGGGACGCCACTGCGGAGGCCACGACGGTCCGCCCCGCGCCGCTGCCTGCCCCTAGATTCCAGTTTCAGAATGCCGGAAGATGGGGCACTTGGATACGGAGTGAGCATCCAAGGGGGAGGGGGGGCGCCTGCGCCTGCGCTAGCGCTGCCCCTGGGCTACTCACCATGCGGCCGATGCGGCCGAAGCCGTTGATGCCGATCTTGACGGGGGCCATGGTTGCTGGGGTGGGGTTGAGGTACCTGGGATGGAGGTAGTGAACAGCCCACATCTTCGCTCGCTGCTTGCGCAAACCCCGGTGGGCACTCCCTGGGGTCGAAAGAACCTGAGCTGAACCGTGTCTGTCGCGAGTTGAACTGCTTGCTCTCTCTCTTTGAATACGTTTTTCCCGCTCAATTGATCAAGGCCAAAGAAGACGTGCACGTGCCAACTGGGTGGCGAGATGCCGTGGAGTCGCCCAAGGAGCGGGAAGGGCAGTACCAGTAGGGGGTAGCGACTGGTGCCCGCCCATGGAAAATGGGGGCCCCGGTGAAAGCGGCAGGAACGGCTGCGGCCTCGATCGCTCTTGCAGCGGCACCAGCAGGTGCGGCCCACCACCAGCAGGGCCATCAGCGAGTGCGGGTATTCACTGCCACAGCTGTGGTGGCTGATGGGCGGGTCATCGAGGACAGCAGCACCCAGGGTTTGCCGCCAAACCTGTCCTGCCTGCTCACTCTGGCGCGCGAGGGTCCCCAACTTGAGGTGGAGGTGAGGGCAGCAGACTGCGGTCTGTTCGTTGACAGACAGCTTCACCAGCGATCACAGCCACGCGAAGCAGCGCCGCAGCGTGCTATTCCATCGATGCCACTCCTGCTGAGCCAGCAGCCACCCCCCTTTGTGTTTGCCATGTCGTCGCAGGAAGTGTTCCGGCGACGCATTGTGGTGCGCGCGAAGAACGTCATCAACCTCTCTGCCGCAGCGGCTAGGTACCGCGTGAGCCTGTCTGTCTGTTACGTCAGCCATGACGCCAGCATCAGCAGCGATGGCGGCACAGCGCAGCACCGCCATACACCTGCACACGAGGCACAACACACAGCCACCAGCGGCGAGTGCGGCGACCGGGACCCTCTGGCATCGGGCGCGTGCAGCACCGGCACTAGCTGTGGCTGTGCACAGCCAGCTGCAGAGCGGACCCCACCTGCTGCTGCGACTGTGGAGCACACCCACCCGCTGCAGGAGTATCTGGCGGTGCCGGGCAGCCTTCACTTCAGCATCTTGGACGCGGGTGACAGGCGCGCACAAACCATTGGCAGCGTGCATTTTGTGCCCATGCCCGCTGCAGCGCCGCCAAGTCGTGTGCAGCTAGCCGCCAAGCAGCAGCAGCAGACCAGCACCGTCACCACACCTGCCGCTGATGCAGCTGCAACGTGCGGTGCACAACCCTCCGATGGACTCTTCACTGTGCTGAGCAGCATGTCACCCACCGCCGTCACAGTCTCGCTGCTGCTGGGCTTGGTGGCTGCGCTAGTGCTGTGGCATTGGCGCAAGGGAGGACGCTCTGCTGGGGGGGGGGGGGGGGGCTACCAGCCCCATGTGTCAAAGGAGCAGGCGCACAGGGAGAACATCGGGTGGCAGTGGGGCGGGCGCAGCACTGGTGATCAGATGGATGACGACAGCGAGGAGGCTGACGACATGTGAGCACTTGTGATACTTCTGAAGTATAACAAAACTACTTCAAGTACAGTACATGCGGAAGTACTATAGTTTTACGGTATTTATTTGCGTTCGTGGGCGTGCAAGAACCTAGGTCATGCATGCCAACATGAGGCAACGACCATGCGCGGCCCCGAAGCAACACATTTACAGCTCTGTTGCACTGTGAACAACGAAGAAGTACAGCAAGCATGCGCACTGGTGGACAGGTCAGAGAAGGAGTAGTGTGTGGCACCTCTCGTTAACTGCATGCATTGCATGTGTAGACCTGTACCATGCGCTCTGGCCAACTGCGTGGCTGTGGAGCAGGCAGGGTAGGAGTGACCAAGGGGGATGCATGTAGTGATGGCGAGGTGCTGGCTGGCATGCCGTATGCACCAGCACCATGTGTACCGCGCCGACACACAGGAACATTGACTCTAGACTTGGTTTCGCTGTGTGTGTGGCACAAGTTGGCCAGCCTTGTCTGGGCATCAACTGCAGCATGTTTGCACATGCAACAATCTGTAAGCACCCTAGCTATGACATGGGTACATTGCCACCTCCCACCGTTGGAGCACGCATCCTTTGTGCAATGTGTTCCACCACACGTACTTTTGTCACGGTACACCATGGCCATTTAATGCGTGCAGGGGCGCAATTGGTACGCATGCGCTGCAGCGAAGCTCCGCTGTGCTCGCACTGCAGCCACAGTCACAGAAACATGCACACTTTCCCAACTCCTTGGCCCTCATTGCCCGTGCCAGACTGGAGTCGCCGCTGCTGCATGCTAGGTACCCAACACAGGCGCCCGCACACGGTGCCACTGTTGCCAGCGGCCTGTGCCCAGCACTGAGCGCTGGCGGCACTCCCAAGTCACTTATTCACGGCAGCGGACTCAGCTGGAGCACTGCTGCGGCCGGCCAAGTAGCAGGGGTTTACTCTGCTGGCTCTGCAGCTGGCAGCGGCAGCGGCGCAGGTGTGGCGCCAAAAGTTGTGGCCGCAGCGCAGCATGTGGGCGGTGTGCTGGCGCGGTGGGCGGAGCATGGTGTGGCACAGGAGCCTGTGGCTGTGATGGGGGGAGCGGCAGCGGCTGGCGCTCCTGTGCATCCTTCGGTGAGAGAGAGAGGCTGGCTTTGGATGGTGCCAGTATGCCCAACTTCCGGCAGTCACAAAACCGTGAACTGTGTTGGTGTGGTTGTCGAGCTTGGCTTTTTGCTGTCGATTCGTTAGCAGAATGTTTTTGGGATGTACTGGCAAGATGTCGGTTCCTTAAGAATATGATTTCTTCACAGCAGCACGCCAATCTGACTCATGCTGTTGCATGATGCCATCTGTTGTGACAGCCAAGGCACAGTAGTTACACACCGTAAAAGCCTGAGAGTGCCAGGCACGGTCACCAGTTTGCCGAGCACTTGCATGCATGTCACATGCAGCATGCACTAGCCTGCGTTTGATCTGCCAGCTCTTGTCGGCCGTGCGTTTTTTGTTCTTGGCCGTGCCTAACAAACGTGTGGCGTCACTGCTTCTGTTGCCGTGTCTTGAACCGTGTCCTGCTACTTACAGGCGGTGTTTTCGCCTGCCAGCAGCTGCGCGGGGGTGGACGACCTGCCCATAGAGGGTATCCCAGAGACCGAGGACCAGTGGCGCAGCATGTTTGACATGATTTACGCCAGCGATACTGGAACGCAGCCAAACTGACCTGGCGCACCTGACATTGTTGCAGGCGGCTTGAGCTTTTGGCAAGTGGGCACTGCAGCGCCTGGTGCTGTGCACTGCCCTCGTGGCCCCTTTGTACGTACACATGTGCACATACACTTGCCTGAACAGTTGCCTTCAGCCTGGCAGCGCAAACCTTTGCTGGTACAAGGTGTCAATGCACAAATGACCATCGTCGACGGGAACCGCATCATCGCTGTTGTCGTGTGTTGCGACTGGTTCGATGTTTTCAACTGCTGGATGTGCACTGCTCACGTGTGCTGCTGGGCCCAACAAACATCTCTGTACTGGCCAGAATCTGCTCGTCTCCTACTTGTGCTGCTGTGCTCGTGTCGTTCGGCCTTGTTGCAACTGTCTGTGCAGCATGCTCTGCTGCAGCTGTGGCTGCTCTCGTGAGCCCACGTGGCCACAGCACCACAGTTACACCAAGTAACGGAAAAGTTGGCGCAAAGTTCGCCCAGAACCGAAGGGGGGGAAGCCCCGGCAGCGCGGCAGCACACAAGCACACAAGCACCACTTCCCCGGTGCTGCAACGCAGTTGACCTCAAGCCATCATCGTGGACGGGGGAGAGGAGGAAGTTGCCGCTTTTGTGCCTGCAACCTTGGTCAACAGTAGACTGGCACAGGAGCCGTGTTTACAAAAGCACAGCAGACAGCGACCGGCTGAACAGGCTGCGCGCTGTTCTGTCGGTAGCAGCGAGAGCGGCAGCAGCACAGCTACTGCAGTAAGGGTACCAGCAGCAGCTGGCGTGGGCGCTCCTCACACATGGGACCACCGCCGCCACCTCGCAGAAAGCCGGGGCACATCCCCCCCATGGCGGCAGCAGCAGCGTCCCGACATCGCAGCAGTATAGACGAACTCGAGCCTTATGATGCATCCTACGATGGCGAGGTGAGGGCAACGGGCGGCACTTCATCTGTAGCTCGTGCACCCAGCTGTACGAGGGCACACATTGGCGACTGGCAAGTGAAACACGGCTGGCAGTGATGCGGGTTCGTGTGATGGTGGTTGCTTGTGTCCAGCGCGTGCCTGTCAGCGTCTGCAGACGTGACCTGCTTTGCTACACAGAAGTCGCTAGTAGCAGTGACCAGAGATGTCTGGCATGCTGGCGCATGTCCCTTGCCCCTGCCAGCAACATTGCAACTCAGTAAACACTGATTTCCGCTGTTGCCTCGGTGGGTTGTTCGGTTAACAATTGGCAGATGCCATCCGGTTCCGGCTACAATGCTGCGCGGCTAGGAGTGCCAAATGACATCATGTCCTATGCCACGCCTAGCGAGATGAGCGACGAACCACCGGCGTACATCCCTGGCAGGAGAGACCTACTGGTGAGAGAGGACTGACACTGCGCAGCAGCGCGTGGTGGTGACAGCGCATGTGTGACATGTGTGCCACAGGGACAGCATGGCGCACGGCGCGATTGCGTCTACCGCAGTCTCATTGTTCTGCCATGTGTGGAAAATAAGTAACAAGTTCAACACAATATTTTGTGTGAGTTTAGACGTTGTGCGTGTTTTCGCAGCAGCAAAACATCCACGTCCAGCATGTGGGTACATGTACGTGACCCACCACCCTGCAACTTGGTGTGGTGGACCAGGCAACTATGCTCAACAAGTTGCTACCACACTGGCGCTCACA
Source organism: Ophiocytium majus (assembly GCA_032358315.1). Classification (NCBI taxonomy): domain Eukaryota; class Xanthophyceae; order Mischococcales; family Ophiocytiaceae; genus Ophiocytium; species Ophiocytium majus. The sequence continues at coordinate 19,782 of JAULBY010094642.1, forward strand.
TTCACGCTCGTAGCAGTAAACACGCCACACACCACCACCGCCACCTGTTAACAGGGCACCTGCTTTGAAGCGTCATGCCAGCGTTGCATCGGTCTTCTCTAAATGGGCACCTGCTTTGTAGCGTCATGCCAGTATTGCATCATGCCTTTTCTCACGGCAGCATTCTCAAGCGGTCGTTGCCCATGTGTGTGTGTGTGTGGTGTGCATGTGTGTGTGTGTGTGGCATGCTGAAGCAACCAAAAGTATGTGTGTATTGTGTGTGTGTGTGTGTGGGTGTGTGGTGTGTGTGTGTGTGTGGCATGCTCAAGCAACCCTTGCTGTATGTGTGTGTGTGCGCGCTGCAGTCGGAGCTGCCGGAGACCACAATAGGCGAGCGCGTGTGCATGTCCGGCGAGCTGTCATTTGACAGGCTTCTGCGCATTGACGGCCGCTTCTCTGGGCGGCTGATGTCAACGGGAGACCTGGTGGTGGGGCCCACCGGGGTGCTCACAGGCAATGTCTTTGATATGGGAGAGGTGAGTTGCTCAGCAGGCCAGGGTTGTCTGCGAGGCGCCAGATAATCTGCCAGTACCGTAAAGCACGATGTATAGCGAGGGGGTCTTGTATAACGAGGGGGTCGTTATGCAGCGGCATATAGCCCTGTATACCGACCCCCTGCGAGCCTGACGGCGCCTTAATGACGACAACGCGGGGGGGTATTCTCTACAAATTTGGGTACTCTGTGTAACGCGGGTGCATGTGTAACACGCCCCGTGCTAGCAACAGCAGATCCCGCCGTTGACAACGTGGGGGGTCGTTATACATTGTGCTTACGGTAGGGAAGCGTTGGGTGTGGCGGCTTTGGCGCATTGTGCTGTCGGTATGTTGTGCCCGGGTCATGCACTTGGTAATCCAGAGAGGCGTGTGGCATGGTTGTCTGCTTAAAAATGCGCCTACACAACACAGGCAGGTGCATCTTGTGACATAATGAGAAGTACCGCGGTACATTGGAACACACATGGGTTTCATAGGAGTTTTGTGTATGGTGCAGCCGATGACCGCCATTGAGGCTGCCATTAGTATGCAGTTAGGGTTTTCACGGGGTTTGTTTGCCATACAGCATGCACGCAAGTGGGCGGCTTCACACAGCTGTTGAAAAAAACTGGGGTGCTTGCACAGGACAGGAACGTTTGTCGTGTCGCACAGGCATGCAGAGCACGCATAGGTGGCATGAGGGCGGGGTTCCGCCAACACACAGCACATGGGGTTGAGCTTGGGGCGCCCAATGAAAACACGCAGGCAAACAAGTCACTTGCTGGCTGCCGCCACGCTGCAGATAATTGCAAGCTCGGTCACTGATCTGTGGCTGGTGCTGCTGTCTTTGCAATGTCTTTCGCCACGCGTACGGTTGTAGGTGTATGTGGAGGGCAAGGTGCGTGCTTTCACAGGCTGGCATGACACTGCGCATGCCACTGTGCAGCTGAGCTCGCGCGCACCAACCTGATGCGCTTGTTGCCGCATGCGACTGCAGGCTGGCCACTGTCTTTGCAGCACTATTCACCTTGTCGCACATGCGAGGCATGCCCAGCGCACTATGCACTCGTGACTGTAATATTTCTCTGCAATACGGCAGTGCGGCTGGCTAGCAGGTACGCACAATGACCCATGCCCCAATGTTATGGCTTATTATATGAAGTACACACATGGTGGTACTCATTTGCAGCCTATTGCGCCTATACATTGCTGCCGGTCACCAGGTGGTGGGCGATATGCGTGTGGACCAGCTGAGCTTGCGAGGCAATGCGGTGGTGCTGGGCAACGTCACCTGCAAATCCCTCATTATCGACCCAACAGTGGTTGTGGTGGGCACACTCAACGTACACCCAGGTGAGTCGTGACGTACGTTCAACCAGCAGCAAATTGCCAGCTTGTTCACTCGCAACAGCATGTCGGGTCATGCTTTTTCTGGTCACACGCACACCGTGTGCAAAGGGCTTTCCGCGCCCTAAGCGGAGTTTAACGCTTCAGAAGTACAAGTATGGCCAACGTTCCGTGTAAGTCGGTCAGTGACGGTGACGGGCACCGTGTGATGGACTGAGTGTTTTTCAGCAGCAGAGTGTGAGACACTATCACCAAGTGTGAAGCAGCAGCGCCGGAGCACCGGGCCCGTGCTTGCCAGTTGCATTGTGAAGCATTTCAGCTAGGGGATCCATGCACAGGGTGGAACTGCACTTGGTTAGGGTTGACAGAGCAGCAGCAGGCATGTGATTGCCAGGTCTTTCTGTGCTCATATACTTCTAGTATATAGCTGTGCACTTGCCACTGCCATGGTACAGAAGGTGCCAAGTGCTGCACTTTAAAGAGGTGCCACTCCTGTGCTGCTTCGCAGATGCACCAGCAAAGTATATTGACCCAACGGCACCGGCACCAGCAGCGCCAGCGAAGGAGACACACAGCCAGCAGGCGGCGCACCAGCAGCAAAAACAGGAGCAGCCACAAAAGACACAGCCGCAGCCGGCACAGCAGCAGCAGGCGCAACAGCAACAACAGCAGCTGCCGCCACCGCAGGAGCAGGCGCCACCACCGCAGCAGATGCAGATGCAGCAGCAGCAGCAGCAGCAGGCGGAACAGCAGCAGGGGCAAGCCGGTGTTGCAGCAGGTGAGGGGGGTGGCGTGGCGTGCAGAGTAGGGCGTGACCATGCTTTTGGCGTGGCTGAAGTATGCAGCTTTGTGTGAATGGGTGTCCGCGTGCCAGGCAGTGCAATGTGGCATACTAGGTAGCATTTCAAAGTATCTCGCAAAGCAGCCAACATGGCTGCATGATTACAAGCCGTACACGTTCGCTGCACATGCCGCACCAGAGCTCTAGAGCACAGTGCAATGCACACCGTTCATTTGAGCTTCGGCTTTGCTGGGTGTGATGCAGAAGCGGGCGGGAGGGTGCGGGGCGTGGTTGTCCCACGCTGCTCAGCCTGTTTTGCAATTATTACTTTGTTCACAATGGCGGTTAGTTCTTTCTGCCTTGGCTGTGCACCTATAACACCCAGCACATTCACTGGCAGCGTGCATGTGGAAGAAGCCTACTCCGCAGCAAACAGTTGTTAAGCCCAGATACTGCCGTGGCTGGGGCAAAATGTCAGGCCTAAGCCCTTGGAGTGACTGTATGCACCTGGTCAACATGAAATAGCCGCAACCCTAGACGTGCCAGTCAGCGCTCCTGAAGGCTAAGGATGCCGCAGAGCACTTTGTGTGTCCTGGACAAATGCCAATCACATTTCTGAGCATGTGGCAGAAACATGCTCTGCTGTACGCTGGTGGCATGACTGTAATCACTGCATGCTGTGCCGACATGCCCCTGCAACTGCTTTGCTGCACTGCAGATGCCCCCAAGCCTGCAGAAAGAGATGCCGCTGCGGCAGTGCTGCAGCCAGCAGAAGCACCGCCTGCATCTGCAGCTGGTGCATGAACAGGCACCAGCGAGCACCACAGCGACTGTCAATACAACCAATGTACAATCAGTCTCTCACTGACTTGTGTTTTGCTGCTGCACTGCTTTACCTCAGCTGGGACAATGCAGAGCACTGCGGCTGCTGCTGTTGATGCTGCTGCACTGCTGCTCACTGTTATGCTGCTGCGATGCTGCACTGCTGCTCACAAATTTATGAGCCGGTATGGAGCCTCACACAGCAATGCCAGGTCTCGCATCATGCCATGTGCGGGTGTGGAATGCACCCAAATGCACACAGTGCTGCTGCCACATGCCACACACACACAGACAGTGCAGGAAACATCAGCCGCAGCTGCATTCGCAGACCAAGTCTCGCGCATTGTACTTCAGCAGTAGATGTACATTGTTGCTCAGGTGGGAAAGGGTATGTGCAGAGGCGCCGAATGCCCTTTTCATGCTGCAATCGGCTCCCTTTAGGAGTTGTGAGGGGTGTTACTGGCTCTGGGCGCAGGCCCGTTACTACCTAGAGCCCACGGCGCTCGGTGTGCGCCAAAACTAACTTCAAGTAGTGGAAGTGTGGGATGCGGAGTGGTGTTACTTCAAGTGTCGGCGGCTACTTCAAGTGTCGGCGGCCGCTGGCACGGCCTGCATGGCGCCTCCGCTGCGCTGCAATCCCGAAACAACATGGGCGCGCAGCGCCAGCTCTGCTGGGGAGTGGCCCAGTGGGATGGTGCAGGTGCCTCCATACTGCGTAGGGAGGTTCTCTGATGAGATCACCTGTGGGGGCACCCAGCACGCACACGGAGGGAGGGCGGGGGCGGGGGGGGGTTGCACGTGAGCAGTGGTGTGCCAGGGCATGGTTGTGGGTGAAGGTGCTGATGATAGCAATGTGTGCACCACCATGTTGTATTCACTACCTTCTGCATGGAGAAGCATTACATTTATGCACGGAGAAGCATCAGAACGTGGTATGAGTGGGGGAGTTCTCTGTGAATCGTGGCAGTTTGCAACAGCGGCGCTTGCGATACATGTGTCTTTGCATGACCGTAAGCTAGTGCTCGCAGCAGCGCTGCCAGCGCTTAAGCAGAGACACCAAAGCCGGCAAAACCACTACAAATTTGCCAACACCCAACTTCAAGTCAACATGCGCTCATAGAACATGTCTGTAGACAAACCACCTCGCAGAGCAATGGGGGGAACTCGGGCGCGCATGGGCAACTTCAAACTTGAACTTGTGAGCGTACCTGCATGAGCAACTTCAAAATTGAACTTGTGAGCACCTGCATGGGCGACTTCAAAGTTGAACTTGCTAGCGCACCTGCAGCATCTCCGCGGCCATCTGCCGGGGCGGCACGACCGCAATCTTCGCGCGAGTGGACTCGTTGAGCAGCGGCTTCACAGCGGTGTAGAAGGTGCTGAACAGCGACGGTGGGTTGAGGATCATGATTTTAAATGACCGCTGCGGGTAGTGGGCGCTCAGCATGGAGACGGTGCTCTTGAGGAAAGCCGCCGACTCGCCGCCCAGGTCGCGCAGGCCCACGCCCTGATAAGTTGAAGTTGGATTGTTGAAATTGGTGTTTTGAAGTTTGGCGGTTTTGCAGCAGCGGCGACGGCGGCGGTAGGAGGTAGCGGTCATCGGCAGCGGCGGTGGTGAGTGACAAATGTGGGTGAGCAGCGTGCTGATGTGGGTGGGCACACTGCGGCATTGCCAGTGGGGGGGGGGGGGCACTGACAGGGGTGTGCACAGGAGACAGAGGCTAGCCCTGTCAGCTCCTGAATGAAAAGCGCAGCCAGAGCACACGTATGTTGAATGTGTGGGAGTGTCATATGGTATGATGTTTTTCCCTGGTGCCAGATGGGTGCCCTGGCGCATGTGCATGCTGCTGCTGCATGGCTGCTCCATGCCGCTGCTGCACAAGCGCCGCCTTGTGGTTCGAAGTAAAGCAGCAAGCTGAGCTTGGCAGTTGCGCATGGCACGCGCTCCTTCCTCCCATGCAGTAGCATTGCTGAGTTTACTGCAGGTGCCTGCACATTATATGCTTCTCAGTGCTCTGACACAAACATGGAATTAGACTAAGCAACACATCAGTACGAGAGCGGTGCAAGATGTACACAGAACTGTACATAACATGCCAGGCTTTTTTTGGAGTACGCACTGCTGAGCATTGCCAGCTTAATCGCTCGCAACAGCAGGTCTGGTCATGGCTTTTTCTGGTCACACACACACCATGTGCAAAGGGCGTGCCGCGCCCTAAGCGGAGATATAAAAGCACCGCAGGCGATAGACCGACAGAAAAGCTACCATGGAATTTCAGTGTTTGCCGAGCTGGCGTCTGTGTCGCGTGCTGGGTGCTGTCAAGTGACTCAAACCCCTTCGAGTCACTTGACAGCAGAAGAAACATACCTCACAGTCGAGGACAATGGTGAGTTTGTCGGTTTCCTGCGGCATGAGGTATTTCCAGTTGTATTCCATGCAGTAGCAGTAGTGCCGCAGAAGGTCCTCTCGCTCAACGCCAAGCTCTCGCAGCGCCGACAGGTTCATCTGCCTGTGGCAGTGCTCAGCAGTAGCAGCAGCAGTGGTCAGCAGCAGCAGTTGCAGCAGTACTCAGCAGCAGCAGCAGCACTTCTCCTTGTGACTGTGCAAAGCTGTGAGTCAATGTATCTATATGAGGCAGGGCATGGCCACTGCTTCATGTTCACAAGCATGCCCCGGGCTCTGGCACGCCCACAGTGCACATGAACACAACCAGTCACTGTGATTTGTTGGACTCCGCTTGGGGTGCGGAAAGCCCCATATGCAAATGGCGTGCGCCTGCAGCAGCATGTCAAGCAAGTACAGCAAAGGTACACCTCACAGACTGTAGCAGCGTAAACGGTTCTACCAGCATCAGCTTGTACTCTTAATAAACTCCGCTTAGGGCGCGGAAAGCCCTTTGCACGCGGTGCGTGCGACCAGAGCGGATTCGACAGGCAGCGAAAAAGCTGGCAAACTGTTACTTGTGTGCTGTGCGCTTACCCTGGCAGCTCATAATACACGAGGTGTCCCTGCTGGTCCGGCAGGTGGAAGAACTGACGGTAGTAGTGCTTGATGATGTCAAACTTTGGGTGTGGCTCCGTCAATGCCTGGTCAATGGCCTTCAGCTGCCGCCACTCATAGGTGGCCGTCCACCTTGCAGCAGCTTTCACAGGGTCGCCAAATTCCGCGAGCTGTGTGTCACACATACATAGGGATGCAAAGAGACGTATATGAGTATATGAGGCCATATACGCAGAATATATGGCGTATATACAGTCTTGATATATGGTACAGGAAAAATAAGTGGTGCCATTGTGTTGGCAAGCAGCGTGTGTGCCGCGCATCCAGTGTTCCCTCATCATGTGGTGGTTAATGCAAGCGAGATGTGAGGCAATGCATGTGAAGTAAAAAAACAAGCTCAATATAAGGAGTTTTGCATCCCTACACATGCAGCGGCGCCACAAACCACCACCGAACACACAATGCAAGGAGGCACAAAACAAGCGGCAGCGGCGGCAACGTATCAGCATACATGGTGACGGCATTGCCAATACATGTGATGGCTTGTAGTGTGGGTGAGGCCGACCAGCGGAGACATTCAAAGGGGCAGGTATTTCATATCAAACACTCGCATCAAAGGTGCCACACCGAGTGGCCCCGGTTTCAGGACTATTCCCAGGACTGGTCCAGGGCTGGTCCCAAGCATGCGGCACGTGCTTGCTTACCAGGAACAGTCTTGGCAAGGCAGCAAGCCCGGCGGGGGGGGGGCAAGCATACCATGGCCCTCTGCACGCAGGCAGCAAGTACTGCTTTTTGACTTGCAGTTGACGGCCTGAGTAAACTTTGTTCAGGAGTGTTCCTGAGACCAAGGAATGTTCTACTCACCAGCTCACCAGTAGGGTTGCCAGAATCGTGATTGTTTTCCAAAAATACTCCGTATATTTGTAGCGTATTTTCGCCGCAACCTTAGAACACTACTAGTAATTGCAACATCTCCCAAAAAAAATTTGTGCTCAGCACAGTAGGGCCATCACAAAATATGATATAATTACCGTTGACCGTTAAGCACAGAAATTACGCTTCCGGCAACCCACACACCAGGAACCGGGCAGCAAGCACTGTTCCACTGGTTTCTGACTTGCAGTAGACGGCCTCAGTAAACATTGTTCGGGAGCGTTCTGAAGACCAAGGAATGTTCTGACTCACCAGGAACCGCCTGGGCATGGGCGGCAGGCCCGGCACTGCATCAGCAATGAAGTCTCCTTCTGCGAAGCCGCCGCCGTCGCCATCTGACAGGCTTCGTGAGCTCAGCGCCATGTCTGCGCCCAGCAGCTGCGACTCGCTGTTGGAGCCCTGCGAGTCCTGTGAAATGCATGAATGAATGAATGATTTCAATGAATGAATGAATGAATTCAAGAAATGAATTCACTGGATGAATGAACTCAGTGAATGAATGATTCCAATAAATGAGTGAATGGCAGACACAGCGGTGGCAGCAATGGTACGGGGTTCCAGCGCAGGTGCTTGGCGCTTCTGGCGGCGCGCTGCAGCTGTCACAGGCTGAGATAAGGTGCGGTGTGCTGTGTAATCGCAGGCCTGCAAGCGTTCCGATGCGTGAAGTGGCTGCAACAGCTGCGCACAAAATGTTGAGACCAAGGCTGAACCGCAAGGACGCTGTGTGGAATAGGCACTGCCCGCCATAGTGACTGCTGGTTAACATGTTGTGGGATAGAGCAACAGGTATCACCTATGCACACAGCACTATGTGTTGACCTAATCTTGATCCACGTGTACCAGCCAGCCTCTTGGGGCACTAACAGGTGCTGCTTTGTGCACCTACGAATGCACACGTCCGTATATTTGGTGTGTTTGACAACAAGGACAGAGGCATATCAATCACGAACCATACGGTGCAAGCACTACAGGAGCACCGAGTAGCACCCACACGCGCCACACGGGGGCATGCTTGACATGTGCTTTCTACAAAAAAATCAAAAGGGCTATTACAGTGTGCTTCAATGGTATGTATACATACTTCAAGTGCATGGAATACGCCGCATACCGTCCGCACATGCACAATTTTCTGCAACCCCAAACGCACCTCCCATGCCTGCAGAACAATGGTCACCAGCACGTCGCCCTCTGCCGGTGCCTCCTACAGTGTACTCCTATTAAACCCCGCTTAGGGCGCGGAAAGCCCTTTGCACACGGTGCGAGAAAATCAGAGAGGTAGCGAAAAAAACTGGCAAGCATTATGATGCTCAGTACTCGAAGGGAAGCCTGGCATGTTGCCAGAGCACTATCCTCACGAATTACAGCCCCGTGTCCCAGGGGACCTGCAGTGTACTTGAAGTACTTCGGTGGTATACTCCCAAACTCCTTCAAAGTATACTTCAAGTGCACACTGCCCACAAATACACCAACTTTTGCAACCCTATACGCACCTCCCATGCCTGCAGAACAATGGTCACCAGCACGCCGCCCTCCACCGGTGCCTCCTTGCTGGGGTGCCCCTCCCCCCCCACCACGTACACCTTCCAGGCGACCACCATGGCCCCCGCCACCACAAGAGTCAACAGCAGCGTCACCGCTGCAGGAACGCGGGGCAGCGGCAGGCACAAGACCCACACAAGCTGCTGCGCCACCACCACAACTCCGATGAGTGTGAACGGCCATTGCACAACGCGTGCTGCGGGTGTGGTCGGGGGAGGGGGGCAGGGGGGAGGGGGGCAGGGGGGAGGGGGGCGGGGCGGCGGGAGCGAG
>JAULBY010094753.1:0-28983 GCA_032358315.1 Ophiocytium majus
GGGAGGGACCCCTGAGACCCCCCCCCCCTGGTGGCGCGTCACGACACCGCGCACAGTGTGGTCGCAGCAGCAATCCGAGCTGCAGCAATGCGCCGTCTGCTAGCGCTGTCGAGCGGGCGCTTTCGCCTACCCGTCGTCAGCGCAGGCTGCGCTGCTGGCTGGTTCCACTACAATCGCGGGGCCGTCATGAATGATTCAACCCCAAGCTCCACCTTGCCGCCCATGTTCAACCTGAGCCCAGAGGCAAGGTTTTGCACCCATTGCCTGCAACAGCCTGCGTGCAGCTGGAACAGGTGGCACTGGATCCTTCACGTGACCGACTCTAGTTCGTCTCTCACTTGCTCCACCGCATTGTGTGTTATTTCAGGTGAAGGAGTTGGGCAACATGGTGCTGGCGCTTGCGGAACAAGTGAGCAAGCAGCTCACTCTGGAGGAGGCTGATCGTCAGAAGCTGCTTATCGCCACAGCCGCGGTCAAAGCTGCCCACGAAAAGCGCGAGCAGCTTTACGACATTCCACCGGAGCAGCACGAGCAGCAGCTGCGCCAACTCACACCCAAGCAGGTCTCCATCATCAGTCGCGGTGCGCATTTCGCCCGCTACTCAACAGCAGCTTACGGAACAGGTAAGAATTGGTGTTGCATAGCGCAGCGCTTGTAACGCTTGTGAGTCATATTGTATGTACTGGCATGCAGTGTGCTCACCCACCCTGTGTACATGTGCGCTACATACACGTATGACTGCAATGCCACACCTTGACATGCTGTAAAGATGCTGCAACCAGTACTATGCAAACAAGCAGCACCATAAAATCCATGCCCACACTGTACCCGCCCTGTGCTGCCGTTGCCAGTTGGCAACCTGTCACAGCTGATGGAGCGAGTCACGGAGCAGCTGACACACGCCAAGGAAGCAGGCACAGTGGAACACCTGCCCAACGCCCTCAACCCCGTTGAGAGCACCAGGGAGGACCTGGAGCGCTGGTACATGAGCCAGCACATTGGCATTGACCCGGGTGACATAGTGCTGGTGGAGCCTTCCGACAGTGTTGAGATGCGATCGCACTTTATTGCCGTGGACCACGACTCACGCGCAGTAGTGCTTGCCATCCGAGGGACCATGAGTGTTGTGGACACCATGTTGGACCTACTGCTCGACACTGAGGAGTTTGCAGGTGGCACTGCACACCGAGGCATTGCGCGCTGCACACTGCAGCTATGGAACCGCCTTGGTGAGACTGTGCAGGACACCCTGGCTAAGCACCCCGGCTACCAGCTGGTGCTGACTGGGCACTCACTGGGGGGCGGGGTGGCGCTGCTGCTGTCCCTGCTGCTGGCAGAGCGGCGCATTGTGGACAGGCCCGTGGTTTGCTTCACGTTCGGCGCCCCTCCAGTGTTTACGCCGCTGTCGGCGGTGCCAGAGTCTGTCTCGGAGTCCACATGGTGTTTTGTGAACCGCAGCGATGTGGTGCCACGCACAAGCCTGGCGCAGGCCAGCCGCATCCTCAACGCATCACGGCGCCTGGACCAGCTGCATCTGGAACTGCCAGTGCTGCTGCGCTTTTTAGGTGAGGCATTGCAAAATCAGTGCTCGTTGTGATGCAAAACAATGTGTGGGTTGCCTGTGCTTGTAGGTTGCGGACTTGGTTTGTTCACCTCAACTACTGCATCATGGTGTGCTGTGTTACCAGCTTCTGCACCTTCATGTTGTGGATGAGTACACTCTATGAGTACGTGTTTCACACACATATGTGTGTTGGCATTAACATTATGCGTTTGGGATGAAAACTTCGCAGTGCAGAAGTCCACGAGGCGGTGGCGGTATAGCCTTGATTCCTGTCCAATCGGAGCAACACAGAAGGTGCCATGTGGTGTGCCCCCGTTGTTGACACAACGACACTGCGAGGCTTTGCATGCTGATTTACTGTGCACATGTACCACAATTGCCAAAATACCAACACACTTATAACTGACCCACCCACCTGCGGTGACTTCTGCCGCCGCGCCTTTGCTCCCCATGTTTCGTTGCTACCGCATGTACATGTGCTGTACTGCTGTTGCTGGCGCCGGTGCCTTGGCTGCTGCTGTCTGGGCGACCTCCTGTGCCACTCCTTCCCCTGCTTATAGTCAAGCACAAGCTGTGCGGTGACGGCGATGGCGGTGAGGCTGGCGCAAACGCTAGCAGCAGCGACAGCAGCGATGATGAGCTGGTTGGTGATCCAGGAGAGCTGGCAGCTGCTGAGGCAGTTGCAGATGCAGCGTCAGCGCGTGCCACCATTGCAGACCACAAAGAGCGCGCATCCACCGCTACCGCTACCAGCGACAGCAAGCTTGAGCCAGGAGCCAAGGTTGACCAAGCCGTGCAGAAGCTTAAGGTGGGGGCGCAACGCGTGGGCGAGCAGCTTGTGGGGGGTCTGGGCCTTGAAAAGCCCACGCTGGGCGGCATCAAGGCAAATGCAGGGGAGTTGGTGTCAGCAGCAATGGACAGGGCAGAGGAGGTGGTGATGAAGCTGTCTTCAGCCGAAGTCGACGATGCCATTCAGGCTGCCGTCTTCCTGGATGAAGACCCAGAAGCACAGGTTGGTTTGGCAGCGTTGGGTGACGGCAGGACTTGCGTTCCGTATGTCATTCACACAGCATCTCCCATGTGACTGGCATTCGCCCGTGAGAAGCTGCTGCTGCAGATGCCAGCAGCCATTGCCATGATTGTTCTCCATGTGCAATAATGTCTTGTGCATGTACATGTACATGTTGATGCTGCCTTTTGACCAGCATGGTTGCCACCTGCGGCACCCCATGCCCACTTGTGTCTTGATGACTTGTAATGTTTACACGCAAGCCCACAATGTTGTTGCCCTCCCATACAGGAGCACTACGAGCATCTTTATGTGCCTGGACACGTGGTTTGGCTGAGACACTGTGCCCCCCATGGTGGCCAGGAGCAGCAGGCAGGCCGGCCTTGCCGCAGCCCAGAGTTTGATCCTGGCGAAGCCGTGTACCAACTGCTGCTGGGCAAGACTTTCATGGCTGACCACAGCGTTGACGAATACGAGAGAGAGCTGGAGCAGCTTGACAAGCTGCTGTTGCAGCGCAAGAAGAGCAAGCACTAATCGATTGCCTGTGCTTGGGCTTGTGGCATGTCTATAAACGCTGCGCTAGGTACAGAATTGTATGTGCATGAACCTTATATATGAACCTTTTTTTTTATATACATACGTGCCACAGCGCGCGCGGTGCGCACTGGCTGCATTTCACAGTATGCTCAACCAGCCACTGAGCTGAGCACACGACGGCCAGCCCTAAATTGGCAACACATCCAGGTGCGGTCTGTCTGGGTTGAAACCAACCGCACGCCATGTGACTCATGTCAATACAGCATTCACACTTCATCAACAGGTCCTGGAACTGTGGCCCTCTGTTTGCATTCGTGCTTGCCGGTATCGCACTTAATGCAGCTGCTGCTCCCGGCAGTGATAGGCCTGCTGTCATGCCAGCGCCATGTGCACACCCAATAACATTTTCATTGCATCAACCAAAAGCTTGCATACACAGTTGGAAGTGGTGCAGGGCTGGTGTTGGCGAACCATAGAAAGCACATGGTCACAAGTGTGATTGACATCTTACGGCAGGCACAGGCGGACGTGCGCTAGCCACTTATTGCGTTTGGCGCCTCTCAGGTGCTGCTGCCAGTGTGTCAAGTGTGCTGCAAATAGTCCTGCGGTTTGCCTGGCATTCTTCCAGCATGGTTGCTGTTCCATAACATGCATCCCTTGGTGTTCATTTACTCACATTTATGCGGGTGGTTCGTCAAGTTCATCGATTGATCAATGTATGCACTGTAAGAGGCAGGATAAACCTACTCGGTCCGTCAAGTCGCTTGACTCAAGTGGTGGGGCTGAACGATTTGTTTTTAAACTCTGCATGCGCACTTGAACAAATGCCTCCAGATATTGGAGCAGGGCCCTTGATGAGCGAGCTATGCATGTAGCAAACACGTCTCTGCAGAGGCTGCAGGCATGCACAGGGTAACTTCCAGGTGAATTACACCGTGCTTCCTTTGCCGTGGCAGCGTTTGGAAGCAGCGGAGTATTTACAAATATTTCAGCGGATCTGGCTGGTGAGAAGACCAGCAGCTAGGCAACCTAGGGGATTTCGGGCTGAGCTGGTTTTAGTTTTATGCACATTTATGAGGCAACTATTACTGCAGTAGCACCAATAATACGCATGCTAGTAACACTACTACTAGTAGTACAAAGTGCTTGCCACCACTGCAGCTCAGCAAGCACTATCGCAGCATGTGCTGGCACCTTTAATGCTGGGGCGTTGAGCCCTGACCTTGATTGAAAATCACGGTGGCGCTCGTGGCGCTCGGGCCTGTGTCAGGCCGCGGCCGCTTGCACCTGACAGGGGTAGCCAAAATGTACTTCTACTAGAAGTAATTCAGAAGTAAGTACTTCCAAAGTCTACCGTCGCTAAACTAACTTCATCTATTACAAACGGCGGGAGTCCCAGGGACTTTAGGGGGGCGGTACAGGAGATGGGGATGGGGACAAGGGGGCTGGCTTAAGCATTTGGGGGTGGGCGGGGGCTGCTGCATGGTGTCGGCGGGTATGCTTTGCATGACGTGGGAGAGCCGGTGACGCTGCATGCACACAATTTCATTACTAGCTCCTTTTTAAATGGTCACGGTCACGCGGGCATATGGCGCGGGGCTCACAGCGCGTTTGTGCACCATGTCACCATGTTTTTGTTCGATGCACGACCACATGGATCCATGCAGATACCACTTCCTTACGTTTCGCTTGGAATGGCATGGTGGCAATGGCGTCATCTGCACTTGTAGCAGGGAGGCCTCCAAATAACACTTGTGGTAACTGGGCTAGCTCGTGTTGACACGAATAAGCTGCTGGTGCTCGCAAGCATGCTCGGTCGGCACTGCCGTGCCAGTGTTGAAGGCAGATGGTACAAACACAGGGCACTATAGTCCGGGAGCGACAGAACAGGCCATTGACTTACTGGAGTTGCAAAGGAAATGCAATTGCTGCGGGGTTGCGTATACAGTTATGTACTGTACATGTGTATATACTTGAAGTACGTACTCCAAGTATACATACATACTTTGAAGTATGTGTGCTTATCAAGTGTGTACCTGGATATGGTGCACCATGTGCATGCCAAATAGCTGCTTCTGGTACTAGTAGCGGTAGAATTGCTGGCATGTAAGACAAGGCGACCCACCCGGCGATTTTTTTCTGTCATCTGTTCACTGTAAACGAGCTGGATTGCCTGTTACGCACAATTACAGTCAGGTGAAATGTGCACAAATGTGTGCAAGTGACACATGCTGTGTGCAAGTGCACGGGATCGGGCAGCGCCTGGTAAGCCCTTGCGGCGGCACATCGGCATCAAAGGACATGCACCCGAATGCGCCCAGCACAGCTGTACGGCCGGCAAAATCTCTGACAGGGCTGTCACATTGAATGCAAGGCACACCGGCCAAAACTCAGAGACATCCACATGTCCGCTCTCATTCCCCAATCCATTCTCTCAAGCACATGGATCCGCACATTGCGAAGCGTGCACCAATACCACTGCAGCATGTCATGCCGGTTAACGCCTGGCATGCATTACTGACCCGTTTGAGTCAAGTACACCGCGCTTGACCTCACATCCTATGCTGTCTTTGGTATAATGTTTGTAGTAGCAATGTTTGAACACGCACATGAAAGCGAACACAGTCGAACGCCCGCCCATCAGTCAGCGACTTGTCCTCGTCCGCACACTGCACAAGTACGCCCAACAGCCGCATACCAGCAGCAATGCCTGCACTGAATCTGCCCTTACAGTGCGCGAAATACGCAGCTGAACTGTTGTGAAGGATGTGTGGCGGAGCGCCTCTATTTGCGTGTCAACTGTTACAGGTCATTGGTCAGCTTCGGGCATCTCTGCAGCAAGTCGGGCCAAAAAGTGTCATCTTGCTGCAAAGCGGAGCACATGATATACATGTAAACACCGCTATCCAGACGCCAAAGCTGGCCGTCGCCCTTTCAAATGTACTCTTGCACGTCATCATCAAGCCCACATACTTGAAGCCATTCCCCGGGGTCCTCGCTGCAACCCTTCCCTTCCCACTCATATCATGAGGCGCACCTTGTTTTTGTCACTGTGTGCACTCATACAAGTGACAGCGCCCTGGAGGCAAATACTTCGAAGTATGCTGCTGCGTCGGAGAGACCAAGCAAAACATTGCCTCCGCCGCTGCGCACACCTGCTTGATGTCATGGTAAAGGGCCTCGATGGCCACCTGCACCTCCTCCACTGGAGTCGGTTGGTGCAGCACCACCAGCACCCGCCGTGCCTTTCATGGTGGCGGCCACTGGTGGGCACCTGCTTTGACTGCCAACAAACATCGAGAGCACATGATCGCATGCGTGTTGAGCACGCCCATCGGTGACGCAGCGCCCAGCACAGCAGCAGAAGGCCAGCAGACTACACAGCTGACACACGTGCAGCCCACCTTGAGCCTCAACTCTCCCCTTCATGGTGGCCGCGTGAGCTTGCAGAAGTGGTAGAGAGGAATGATGCGGTGCTGACGCCACAGCGGGGTGGGCACACCAGCGCCCTGACTGAAGGCAAGGAGCCAGGAACGCTTTTTTCCAATGAAGCACCACCAGCACCAGCGGCAAGCTCGGCTTTCAAGGCTTTCATTTTTCAAGCCAAGCAGTTGCGGAACCGCAGGAATCACGGCGAGTTCCCCCAGGGTTCCTCCATGTTTTTTTTTTTAGGCGAGCGAGAGCCGTGGCACACCCACTTCGAGACACGACCAAGCAGCAATGAACAAGTCCAAGTCGTGCCACGAGATTCCTGGTCTACGTGTGCTGGTCGACGGCTTCCGGCACGCTTACCCCGGCTGCCAGGCGTACTTTCTGTCGCACTACCACGGTGAGGCGCTCGGACAGGCTGAGACAGGAGCAGAACCAGTCGTCACTACCCTACTTAGCCCCTGGCAGAACCACACAAACACCTGCCGGTGTCAACATCCGTGCACCATTCACATGTCAGCCAGTGTTAGCGCAACGCAGCAGAGGCTTGCTTGGCAGGCAGCATCAACCGTTTGTGAAACGAGATCATCATGGTCGGGCAGTACAAACGACGTCGTAAGTCTACTAGTACGTATACGTTTCTACGCCCACAAACGTGATGCGGCGTATTTGCGATACAAACAAGTTCATATGATTAAGTTATACGCCATACTTACATACGTTATTTATGGCGTATACAGCAAATTTCATACTCTGTACCCCATCACTAGGAACAGGTGTTGTGCAGCGCTGCTGCTTCCAACTATCCTGGCGTCCTGAACGGTGGGAAACACATTGTTGTGAGCTGACGTGGCAAGGTGCAGTGGCATGACATACACCTGATCGTCTTGCAGGTGATCACTACTCCGGTATCACTGAGGACTGGAACCAGGGCACCATATGCTGCACACCCATCACTGCAGCGCTGCTGGTCAACATGATGCGGGTGCGACAGGAGCTCGTGCAGGCACATGACATCAACGTGCCATTCAAAATACCAGGCGCGACAGTCACCTTTTTGGGTGAGCGCCAACCGTGCTGCCAGTCCGGCCTTAATGATTTGCACCTTGTGGGCATGCACGAACTCAGGTCATGCATGCCGGCATGAAGAAGTGGCCTCGCGTGGCCCCGTACAGATTGTACTTCAGCAGTATGTACTACTTCTGAAGTACTTGTAGTACTTGAAAGTATTCACATGCTGCAGCGAGTTAGTAGCGGTGGCTAGACGCCTCACACCCAGGATGAGCCGGTGCTTGTGGAGCAGGCATCCAGCTGCTGCGCACCTGTGGCATGCTTTTTTTGGGGTACAAACCAGGCGAGGCGGCCTTGACCTTGCAATAGCCATTGCAAAACTTGCAGCAGCACCAGTTGCGCACACTCTGTGCTGGCGATACATGCCATTTTTTAAAAGGGCTCGCAACTTGCTGTTCACCAGCCTGCAAGCTGATCATCCATTCAATGCATCTGGTGCAATGGAAGCAGAAAGGGATAGTAAGAGCAGGCAGGCAGACCAACCACAGTGGCATTATCCTTGTTGAAAGGACTGCAGGCTCCCAACGCGTGGAGGGCTGAGTAGGCCACCACAAGTGGCCATGACAACTGCTGGCACTTACTGCATCCTGCTCTGTACCTGTGCTTGTGCCCGCAGATGCCAACCACTGTCCTGGCGCTGCGTTGATACACTTTGCATGCGATAATGGCAAGAACTATCTGCACTGCGGCGACATGCGCTACAGCAAGGCAATGCTCACATACCCGCTTCTTATGGAGGGCGGAATAGCCAGGCAAGAGCACATCCATTATATGATATATCAAATATGAGACACACCCGAGAACTGTCTTGCCAACCGTGGCGGCCTTGCAAATGCTGCGTGGCGTGTCTCACTCATTTGTGCCACCTGCTGCATGTGAGCAACATGTGCACAACAGGGTGTATCTTGACACAACATATGGGCACCCCAAGCATGTGTTCCAGCCCCAGCTTGAGAGCATTGCTGCCATCGTGGAGATTGTCCAGGTGCGTGCCGGCACCTCAACAACCTGCAACACAACACAAACTGCTGCCGCTGCAGCAGCAGCAGTTTGACTACTGATGCGCGGGTTTGGGTCTCTGGGTGGGCTACCTCTTGTGCTGTTTTGGCAGTGCTTGTTGCTTCCTACCACATTTTGCACCACATGTGGTGCTGACACACACATTGCTGCTACTGTGCTGGTTGCAGGAGGCACTGCGGGACACTGCTGGATCAAGCACAGAGATGGGCAGGTGCCTCATCTTGCTGAGTGCCTACAACATTGGCAAGGTGAGGCACTGAGGTAGCTGCCATCACACCTTGAACACCATGTATGCAGCAGGTGCCACTCCAGCATCAACTCCCTTGAGCATGCCTTTGAAGCCTTGTGCGCGTGGTGCGCGCCAGGCCTAGTGATACAACAGTGACATGTGGTTTGTGCGTGTTAGCTGCATGCCTCACAACAATCGTCTACTGCGCGATTGCCCTGCAGGAACGGATCTTGCTTGCTGTGGCGAAAGCCACGGGGCTACAGGTGTACTGCGATGAGCGCAAGCAGCGCATACTCAACTGCCTGGGGCTGAGCGACGAGGAGCGCAACTTGTTCACCTCAGACATGCGTGCAACACCCCTGCACACCTGCAGGTGAGCACGCAACCGCCCTCATGTGCAATGATTTGTACCATGTAGTACTGGCAGCTGAACCGTGAGAATGAAGAATTGAGCCACCTGCTACTTTTGAAGTAGTGTCTAGCCCATTTTCTGGCCTGATGAAGCACTTGTGCGCACGTAACGTACACTTGTGCTCGTGTTCAGCCAGTGCAGCAGCTGGAACCAGCCATGCCACCAGCAAACTGTCTGACCACCCTTGCTGCCTGCTTTACTCTCTGCGTACTTCAAATTTATAGGATGGGATTCTGCGGTGAAATGTGGCCCTTTTTCAAGCCTAACTTTCGCAACATGACGGACTACCTGGAGCAAAATGGGCTTGACAACCAGTACACAAAGGTGCTGGGCATCATACCCACAGGCTGGGCAGACAGCAGCAACTGGAATCGCCGCCATGCGAAGGAGGAGAGGGACAATGCTGCAGTGCACTTGGTCCCTTACTCAGAGCACTCCAACTTCACAGAACTTCAAGAGTTTGTCCGCTTCATCAAGCCCTGCGAAGTCATGCCGACTGTGTTCTCAGACCAGAACGACTATGCTGCGATTGCCAGGTAATGTACACGTTGCCAGTCAGTCGTGTAGTGGCCTGCAAGCCGAGATGCCAGCGTGTGGATTGCATCAGCGGCAGGCTGTACGGTTTAGGGGACAGGCTAACTCTTGGTCTGCTGCCTGCGTCAGCTGCTGACTCATGTGTGACTCATTCGCTGATGGTAGGATGGCATGCTGTTTTTTCTGTGGGTGTGAGGCAGCTGCAGCTCGTGCACTCATGGCCTGGTGCTGCTGACCTGCTGCTTTTTTGTCAGGCGCTTCACCCATCTGTTGGACCACACTGCAAACAAGAGGGCATTCTTTGCGGCGATGCAGACAGGCAAGGCAGCTGCTGTCACTCCCACCGTGGCTGCATCTGGTGTGGCAGCAGCGGCCATGCCAGAGGCGCAAGACGTGGACGTGCCACTTCTAAACATGGAGGAGTGCGGACGCAAGTCCTCACCAGCTCAATCTGGCAAGGTACGATAAATCTGATATGGCTCTCTCTGCTGGCATGCACCGTTGTTGGCACATCGACAGTAACTGATTCTTGCACACCTTGTCTACTGCACTCACAGGATCCAATGCTGGAGTGCAGTTCCAGCGTCATGAGGAAGCCCAGAGGCGGGTGGGCCTGCCATGCGTGCACCTACTGGCATGCCGGGGCTGAGAGCTCAAATTTGCGGTGCAGCATTTGTGGCACGATGGCGCTCAATGCAGATGGAGAAGCAAGCTGCACAAGTGACGATGTGACTGGAAAAACAAACTGCAAAAGCGCAACAGCAGCAGCCTGCAGTGCAGCAGCGCCAGCCACACCACGAAAGAAGGCGCGCAAGGACCAGCCAAATATCACGTCATATTTCAAGCAACAGGGCTCTGGCAGCAGCAGCCGCTAGGGGAGTGCCATGACAGAGGCCGGAAAGTGCACTCCATAGGTAGTGTGCACTCTCCGTGCCAAGTTGTGCAAGTGCACCGGAAAGAAGGTTGATCATATTGGTCCACGCGGCTAGCC
Source organism: Ophiocytium majus (assembly GCA_032358315.1). Lineage (NCBI taxonomy): Eukaryota > Xanthophyceae > Mischococcales > Ophiocytiaceae > Ophiocytium > Ophiocytium majus. Next base: position 10,797 of record JAULBY010094753.1, read on the forward strand.
TACAGGCCTGCCGCAGCAGCTGCAGTACAGGTGATGTCACAACAGGAACATGTCCACTTTCGGCGCCTGTCGCAAGATTGTCCGTTCCGTAATCACCACGACTCTCTTGCACAGGCGCCGACACTGCTCAGTGCAGATGTCTTCCACCTGCCCCAGCAGCAACAGGCAGGCGCAACCAGCCCGTTCAATTGTGAGTACTACTAGTATGTATGTGGTGTGGTGTGCACACCACAATAACGCCCTGTGCATAACAACAATACAAGGCACACGACCATGACGCACATTGACCTAGCCCACGTTTGGCGGCGCACGTGTGTGTGATCCTGACCCCAGCACTGTGCCCACCTCAACTGCATTGTGGCACGCGTCTACTTCAGGAACACATGCCCTGTGTAAAATCGCCCACCTGCTTGGTTTTGAGCTTTCGCGTGGTGAACAGTGCCAGTGGCAGGGGCTTGCCGCGGAACTCGCGCGGGTCGATTCCCTTGATGCCAACTGTGGTCACTGTCAGCCGCTCCAGCACGCCATTGACATGAGTTTCAACCGCCTGAGGCCACGAGCCAGCCATGCAGTGTGGGGTGGGGCATGGCACATGCATTCAGGTGTGCACCTGGCCCTGCACCAGTTTAAAAACACTGAATGCATGACAATGCAAACATGGGTGGTCCATGGGCTGTGTTGTTCGCATCAAACCATTAAATGCATACCAGTGGTGTCCTAATATGCAACATTACTTAAAACACATCTCAAACTTACCGAAATGTATGAAATGCAGCCCATGACGTCGCCTGGCTTCAGCGGGTTGATGAAGCTGCATTGATGTATTCAGCGTAGGTTGAGGAGGGGTAAGGCGCCGCTGCACGTGCATATCGGGTGCACCAGTTCTGATAGCAAAGACACCGCATGCCGGGTGCTGAGCAGCAGTGCTACCACAAACACCAGCAGAAGCACCAGCAGCAGTGCAAAATACAGCACCACTGCCTGCCTGTGCAAGATGCGGGTGCACCAGACAAACGGCAGCGCCACGCAGGTGGCGCATGTGCAGAATTATTTGAGTTGGGTTTGGGTTTACTACTTGAAGTTGGACGCACCTGCAGGTGATGAGCTCCTCATGCAGCACCTGCACAAACCAGCAAGCACCATAAGCAACAGCATAGTTTGAGCTGTGGTCGAAGTGACGATGCAGCAAGAGTGACACACATACGTACATCGACGTTTGCCCCATGAGTGCACAATCAGCGCACCTCGTGAAGATCCCTTGCAGTGGCTGCTGTGCACAGGGCGTGCACAAGGCCACCAGGAATCATGATCTCATCTGGCCCTGTGTTTGAGAGTCGTGACCACAGTTGGCATAAAAAAAGCGCTAGTGAGCTTTGTATGCAGGAGATCAGTGACACACCTTGTTCATTGTGGCGGCATGCCGGCAGCTGGCATGGTGCGCAGCTCAGGGTTTGCCCAGGCACCAGGCGTACACAGTGGCAGGCGGCGAAAAGTAGGAACAGTTCAAGCAGTGTGCACAGCATAGACAGGGCAGACCTGTGCATGCGGCTGCTGCACACAACACTGACAGTGTGTGCATGTGCAGGACGTGCGCTTCTAAACTAAGTGTGTGCTTGCAGAATGGTTGTGCGCACCAACCAAGCAGCTACGAAAAGTGGCATTCGTGACTGTTCCAGGCACAGGGTAGTTACTCTGCACCCAGGAAATCACGCGTTGGGCATGCCAGCTTACCATACTTGACCGTGTTGTAATGTCGGTCATGGTTGAGGCGGCCAAGTGAGCTGAGGGCCATGGACTGTGTGAGTGTCAGCGGCCGGCAGTGACCGTGTATGACCTGGTGCGGCGGCACGAGTGGTAGCGTACCAACAAATAGCATGGTTCATCTAGCCATACCGCTTCTCAACACTAGCAACACAACACCTTGACATGTAACAACATGTCTGGTCTGGTCAAGCACACACAGGGGTGGCCACACTTGCCGGGGCAAATGAGTGCTGCACCGGATGCACATGCAACGTGGTGTCCCCGCTATTGCTCAACAGCCTTCCAGTAGTGAGCATGGTAGTGCCGACAGTTTTAGAACACCAGCCCTGCTGTTGCACCAAAAGAAACTGTAACTGCTGCTGCACTGTTACAATTGAAAACATCCAAGCAGCTGGATGCATTCAACCCACGCGAAAGCCAGCGTTTTCTAGATGTAGTGCATGTGTTCATTTGTCCACTGTTGAACAGGCCTACTTGCAAGCCACGGTAGATACGACACTGCAGCAAGGCACATGTTGTCGTTTCGCTTGAAGAGAGTGGCAAGAGTACATGCATGACCACATAACCTTGCGCACCGATGCCACTCACCAGCTGTCCAGCATGCAGACGGCTCAGTGTTGCCCCGCCCAGCTTCAGCAGCTGCTCTCACCGCCGATGTGGCGCGCATGTGCCGGTGCAGGTGGGTACACAATGCAGCAGCATCAAGTGTGAAAGAGGGCGGTAGTGAGCGCAGCTGCAGCTGCTGTTTGCACACATTGCTGCTGTAGAAAAGTATGCAATGTGCGTTGCCCATTCACCCACTTGGCCAGCAGTGGGGCAGCACATGCCATTGATACATTAGTGCGTACCTGTTCAGATGAGTTGACAAAATGCTCTTTCAGAGACTGCCTGGGTGCCCTCTCTGTAGGCACATTGGCGCTCGATGGCTGTGTAGACCACGGGAACAGCATGGTCTGTACATATGGCACCGGGATATGGCAAGTGCATCAGCAACATCAGCGGTAGCGGCTTCGACTTCCAGTTTGCCGGAGCGTGGCAAATTTTAGCAACTAAAGTGTCATGTCATATCTGATGCTTGTCTTTGAGCGTTTTGCATCTCAGTGTTTGACCCTGTAATGAGCTGGTACCAGCCAGACATGGTCTAGCCTGAATGCATGGTCGCCGCCGGACTGGCTTAGCTTGCGAGTCCATCACATCAGCCTAGGAAATGCTGGACCGGCCTGCTAAGCACCTAACTTAACTACTTCAAGTACAAGTTAAAGCACAGCTTTGCAGCACAAGAGCTCCCACTCTAATTCAGGCCAGCATCCCGCCCCAGCCGGCCTCCTGACCCACCAGGCAGGCCGGGGCCAACCGGCCAGGCCGATGGCCCCGGCCGACCAACTGATTGGATCAATGGTTTTCGCACCTTCTCTGTCGTAAAGCACACCCTTTCTCGCTGGTTGACAAGCTCACACACAATGTCGTATGCACTCATTTTCTGGTCCTTTGTGGTGCGCAAGTTCTTGATGCGGAAATTCTGCAAAAAAACAGGTGCAATGACAGGAAAACCAGCACCGCTGGCATCAGCACCAGTGACAGCAGCCGTTGCGCATCACTGGCAGTGATGATGTGCACGGGAAATAATAGGAACCAAGGACAAATAGAGATGCAGCCATCCTGCCAGTGGTTTCGGCATGAAACGCACCTTCCGGAAAGTGTCACCCGCAAAGCCTGGGTAGAGGTACTGCCCATCCTGGTATGCAACCTGCAACGCACACCACAGCACCACCCATTGAGTCACGCCGCCAAAGGTTCAGGCATGTTACCCAGTGAGACATGGCATGCGCTGGATCGGGCTACATGGCATGGAAAGGAATCAGCGGAAAGGACTACAGGTGCCTGGATTGTGAAGACAAACGACCTTGAGGAACCAGGACAGCCAATTGCACCCACCTGCACCACTGCAGCATCAGCATGCGTCATGGAGCCAGCCAAAAACAGCATGAGAGAGAACGGCAGTACCTGCACACACAACAAATTTTGCAGCATAACATAACAGCACCGAGCAGCAGCACCCAGCAGGGAAACGCACATCAGGCATCAGACATGGGTGCAAGACATGAGTAGAGGTGCGTCACCACATAGCCCACATACGATGCGCACTACGCATGGCAACAGCCATGTGGGGGCAGCATATTGTTCCCCCTGCGCAGAGCACTCACCGGGTCCTGAAACCCTAACGCATGTGCGTATGGTGCACTGGTGTTGATTCTGTCATGGCTGGGGGCCAGTGCAACGTGATCAAAGGGGGGGGAGAGTGGACAGCTTGGTCAGCGCAGCATTGGCACATGAGTCGTGTACATCTACGTACTCACGTACTACTAGTATATACGTACGTAATCACACGTACACGGAACCCCCCCCCCTTGCATGCTGGTGTGGGTGTGCCACAGGGCTGTGGCGGTGGCCACGGGGGATGACAGGGCCCCTAGTTAGGTAGTTTCACGGCCTGAATGCTTCGCTGGCACCATGCCTGGCTGGCAGGGCGCATGGCGTGAGTTGTTCAAGCGTGGTGTTGCTGACAGAGGTGCCCTTGCGGCAGAGGCAACCTAGCGCACCGTGAGGAGCACCAGCAGCAAGCGGCGCTGCTGCCTCGGCTGCAGCTGCAGCTGCAGCAACGGTTTGCGTGGCTGCAGCTGCACTTGGTGCAGAAGCGGGTGAAGCTGCTGATGAGGCGCAGCAGGGGAGCGAGCATCGGCCGCAGCCCGCACACAACACTGCCGCATGGACAGCAGCGGTGCACCGGCGCTTGTCCCTACACCACGACAGGTCACGGGAGGCAATCGCCAGCGTGCTGGTGGCGCGCAGCAGGTCGCATTTCGTGCATGTTGTACACGGTGGCCGTTCGTCTGCTGTCTTTATCACACCAAGTCGGACTGCAGACACTGCAGATACAGCATTTTCGTGCTCACACCAAACTTGCGACCTAGCAACCGCACAACTTTCAACTTGAATGACCTCGTGTACGCATGCACAGAAGAGATACGCAAAGAGATGCCCGTTCGCTGTACAGTCTGCATCTGCAGTCCTAGTTAAAAGACTTGCTGTAGGGTAAATAGCACGGTTTACACAAAAAGTGGAATCCAAGGCCTATAGTGGGACAGGATGCTGATTGCTAGTCAGGGGTGACGGTGGTGGCAGCATGGTGCGCAGCACTATTGTCACAGCAGACGAATCATGCCATGAACCAGGGTACCTACTAGTAGGAAGAAGCACTGCCATCTGGGTGGGGCCCCAGCTTGCCTTGAGAAGCACTGCACATGAGCAATTACCGCCGAATCCAGGTTTCAACTTCGTCATGTGCCAGCTGTGCCCCCATGTCATGTTGTGTAACTGCCCTGCCCTATGCAGTGAGCAGAAGAAAAAAAAATTATGCATGACAAGTCCTTGTTTTTGCTCATTTGCCTTTATCAAGTACGGAAAACTACGGGGTATATATGTAAATACGGCAAATATACGTACGAAAATACGTATTTCAAAGACCCCAAATACGGTTTTTGCCAGCCCTAGTCGTGTGTGACACGACAGTCCAGGACACGCATGCACGAACACTTTCTTTGGACACGGTGAGGAGGCGCGCCGACAGCTCACCTGTAAAAGGCTGCCTGCCAGAACTCGCGCATCCCATCGCCTACCGTAACCTCATATGGAGCTTTTATTATGTCTCCAGGCCTACGCGGAACAGGCCACGGCAAACAAAGCAGGTTCAACTTAGTGTGCCCAAGCAGGGGGAGAGGGGCACTGTGGTGCAACATGTGAGGCAGCGCACCTGGATCGTTTGAGGTCAACTGCCCTGTCCAAAACATCGCCAACCAAAGTATTCCCCTTGTGTTCCTGCCCTCCGCTTTTGAAGTCGGCATAGAAGGCATCAGCTAGTGACGACACGCGTCGCACTCTGGAGTTGAGCCGCCTTGTCACGTGCCACACACACCGCGCCGCCATCCCGCCTACTGCTGATACAGAGACAGGCTGGAAACTAGCTCTTGCGCTCCTCCTGATGTGCGACCAGGTAGCAATGGCGGCAGTGTTCTGGGGCACGACCTGAAATCATCAGTGAAATGGCGTGCACGTGTGTGTCTCGGAGTTGCAGTAAAACTTCAACTTCTAGAATTCTGCCACACCTCACACCCACACACACACACACACAACCACAAGAGCATTTATAAATCATGCGCCGCTTTGTGTTCCATGGTGCACCTGGGGTGGGCAAAGGCACCTTTGCTCACATTTTGGCTCCCAGGCTGGTAAGCTGCTGTTTGCATCGCCGTGAGCTGTCTGTCGCATTGCTGCTGCCTGCTACTACTGCTGCTGTGTGGCATATTGCTCCTGCTGCTGCTGCCGAACTGCTGTCTACTGTGGCTATTGCTGACGTGCAGGAAGTGCCTCTGATAGGCGTAGGTGACCTTGTGCGCGCTGCTATACACGAGGGCACCCCTGTGGGACATCAGTTCAGGTGAACAACTGCTGCTGTGCTGCGCTTTGTTTTGAGGTTGCCGACGAGAAGTGCTGCTCAGGCGAGGATGACTCCTATGGGTATTCAGGCCACATACTTCAGAAGTGATTTTTTGTTATACTTCTTCCAGGATGTATGTCCTGCTGTGATTCATCTGGCACATGAAGTAAACCTCACCAATGCGTGCACGGGTTGTGTGAAACGCAGGTGCCATTCCACAAAGCAGGTGCTTCAACGCGCCTGCTATTGGCCCGCTCCATAGCCCTACCCATGGTTTTCTGTAACCTGAAATGTGTGTTGTTGAGTTGGTCTGCGGACACACATTTTCCTTGAAGGCTTAAACCAGACAGCTTGTGAACGTGCAACTTCATATGTACTGTAGCTGCTGATGAACGGTTTCTCAAACACTTGCAGTACATGAAACACTATCTCTAGAGCATGCACGAGTGGCAGAGATGACCCAAACATACGTTGTGTGCAGCAAGTGACTCTGACACTAGGGCTGCGAAGCCCTGCATGGTAGCATGCTGGTTGATGAATTGGTCGAATGCCACAAACGCTTCAGAAGGGGCTGTCATCTCATTTACTACAGTCTCAGGCACCGACATCACATGCAATATATGTGAAAGACGTGTAAAAAACTGTGGGTGGTTATGGCAAGAAGTAGTGTCCCAGCCAGGTTGGCTAGGCCGACCAGCTCTGGCTTAGCTGGCAAGCCGAGTCGATCCACCCTCGACTTTTTCGGGTTTTTCGTTTTTTTGTCTGGGCCTACAGGAATGGCTGGCCGCACCGCAACCACCTGGATGCTCATCGTGTGCCCAGTGCCACAGGTGTCCATCAAGCACACCGTTGCTGCACTGGTGCACCTGTTGTGCATGTGCATGCTATGTTGAGCACTGCTGCTGATAACCGGCTGCAAAAGGCAAGCCGACGCTGCCAGCCACCTTCCAGCCGATCCAGAAAAGCAGGCCAAAAGGGGCTGTCACAAGTGGACAAGCCGAAAGGAAGTTTGGCAGGGAAACTATAAGAAGGGCTGTACCCCTCTTCGCGGTAGCAGAGCGTTCATCCATCAGCACATGTAATGCATGTAGTGGTCTTGTGCTATTGTCCTACCCATACAGCCAATAGAGACAGAGCCTTCCACACTCTGGGGCTCAGGCAGCAGACGCACATGCAGTGCAGCTTTCACTGCTCACTTCCCGGCCGTGTCTGGCCTGTCAGTATATTGTCTGCTTTTTACTGATGCACATGGCGGTCACTTGTGCATTTATGGATCTTGTGAAAGAAGTGTACAGATGACAGTAGCAACAGGCACTGAATATTGGGGGCGTCAGCTTAAGGGGGGGGGGGTAAAGTTGTTCGGGGGCCCAGTTCGAGGGGTTAAACAATCAGCGAGCGCCAGTTTAAAGGGGGGTAAAACAGTAGGAGCACAAGTTCAAACAATATGGAGAGCAAGTTCAAAGGGTTACCCATCAGGAGGAGGACAATAGGCACACGACAGTACGTGTATTCCATTGCAACTAGGCATATGCCCAGTTGTACATGGCTTGGTTAACCGCATATGCAGGACGAGGGCCTTAGACCTGTGTTCTATTTTGCGATATTAGCTCTTTGCGCACCCTGAGGCGGCATGCAACCATATTTTCTGTGCCACTGGTCAGCATGCTCGTAGGTGGCTACAAAAACACCACCCAGTGACAGCAAGCACCTGCCCATGGATCATGCCTTTCCGCTCATGACCTTGCGACCATGCAGGCAACATGTGCTCAAGGGTGAACTGGTGCCGGACGCACTTGTCATGGATTTGGTAAGGCAGCGGCTCAGGCAACCAGATGCCCAGCATGGGTGGTTGCTAGATGGCTACCCACGCACGCTGGCACAGGCATCGCATCTGGACACTGTGGCGCAACCTGACAAAGTGGTCAACATCACCTTGGAGCGCCGCATCGCCATACAGAAAATGCTAGGCCGGAGGCACTGCAGGTATGCGCTTAAAGTGTTATGTAATGCGTTCGATGCGGGCGTGATTGTGTGATTTGAATGGTCTGCAGTACTTCGCTGCCGCCGCTGGCAAGTATGCTCTGGTGCCCTGGTTTGCTTGCCGGTTTTGTATCTTGTGCACCAAGGCGTGTGTGACCACAGGCATAAGTAATGCCACATTTGCATATTGCTTGTCTGTTTGCATTGCATGCAGGCACTGTAAACAAAACTTCAACATCTGCAGCATACATGAAGGATCATACGACATGCCAGGTGAGCTGCTATGTGTCGCGCTATTGCATTTGCGTCTTGTATCGAGTCTCTGCGGTACAAGTTGTTCCGGTGTGCCACAATTGTAAGAGTCTTGCGAGATCTGAGCATCTTGCCGCAGCGAACAGGTACTATGTAGTGTTCTGGAATGGTAGGATGCATCCCTAGGAGCACTGTCACGGGCATTGTATGTTTCTTTGTCCAGGTTCAGGCTCAGTATGTGATCTGGCCATTCCTAGTGGGTGGCTACTTCGTGCTTTAACCGCCATCGCCGTGCTTCAAGCGCCATCCATGTGCAAGTGCTGGTTGATGCACAGAGTGAGTTGTTTGAGATGGCGGCAGTCAGCCTGGCAGTGAGTGCTGTGTCAACCGAATTCCGGCCGCTACATGACCTGCGTTGTGCAGCTATGCCTCCAGACTTTGACAACTGCGCCCACAAAGACAGCTGCCCGAGGCAGATACACGGGCGAGAGGATGATACTTACCAAGTTATGGAGGCGCGCATAAAGGTGAGTGAGTGCTTGTGTGATGTCACCCCATGCTTGTTGCAGCAGGCGGCGTTGTGCACAGTTCTGGCGTGCAAGTGGTGTCTGGTGCATGGTGTCTCAAGGTGCACACACACACCCTCTGGCACTGTCATGCCGCCTCATCTACCCACATTATGGCTTGCCCTGGCTGTATGATTACAGGTGCACGAGCGGGAGACAGCACCACTGGTGCAGTACTGGCAACAGCGGGGGTTGTTGGTAACATTCAACGTTGTAAAAGGGGTCAAGGATGCGGATGACCTCATGGCGTGCATGCTGGCCTGACACAAGTGTGTAGCGGCATACATTGGTACACAATGCAACGTGTGCACATGTATACATGTTTACATATGTGCATTAATATGACACCCGCCTCTAGGCATGCCACAACATGCCTGGGCCACCCCATTTGTTGGGTATCTTAGCATGTCATTTTGGTGCCTTGGGTCCACGGTTGTGTGGTTGCCAGATCATGGCTCTGCATTTGCGGTGAAACACGATTCAGGCACCCGTTCGCAATTGTGACGGTGCATGAAGTAACATCTTGTTAGCCAGCAAGAGGGGACAGCATGTTTGGTCATGTTGTTTCCAGTGACCCGCACACCATCATGCTATGCACAGGGCTTTCCGTGCGTTATTGGAGTTAATAATGGGGTGTGAGCAGGTCCCCAGGGAGATGGGGCTGTAATCAGTTGGAGTAGTGCTCTGGCAACATGCCAGGCTTCCCTTAGAGTACTGAGCATTGCCAGTTTTTCGCTACCTGTTTTCTGGTCACACGCACCGTGTGCAAAGGGCTTTCCGCGCCCTAAGCGGAGTTTAATAAGAGTTAATAAAGGTACGAAGTCCATTAGAGTAGTGCTGTAGCAACATGCTGCCGGCGGCTCAGGCCTGCCGCTCGCAGCAGTTGGTGCTCTTGGTGTTCAGAGAACTTTGTGCGTTCGTGTGTATACACTGCTGGGCATGTGTCATCATGAGGCTACGAGCGCGCTGGCATGCACATGGAATGGGCTGCTGCACAGTACAAATAAATGCTACCTAGTAGTAAAACCTCAGTAGGCTTACATTAGAAGGCACAGTGCACTGAGTAATGCCATCTTGTTCGCTACGAAAATAGGCATTTGGCCATGCTTCGTCCTTCACGCGCACAGGGCTTTCCGCGCCCTTAGTGGAGTGTGATGCATCAACTTCAGCAGCTGGGGTGGGAAGTTGTGCAAGAAAGAGGGCTGCATATTATTGAGTGCATGTGTCCTTTTTGGAGGTGAACGCAGTAGAACTGCCTACACTTATCAAGCAGGACAACAGTAATATGAACTCACACGCTCCGCACAAGCAGCATACATAGCGCAACATGACACCAGCAGAAAGGGTACAAGCACTTGCGCATGTTGCGGCAGAAGGGACGGACATGCGTGGCGAGCATGCAACAGCACCACAAAGAGCAAAGGCATCCACAACAAAAGGTGACATTAATCAGTCCTCATCGCTGACGTCCACATCCACGTCGTCGGTATGTGGCTGCGGCTGCTCAAACTTGGCGCCTTTGCCCTTCCGCTTTTCTGCCTGCATACCATGTGCAAAGCAATGCAAGGTGGTTAGCAGCGATTCACAAGCATGCTGCCCTGCAGCTGCAGCAAGCAAGTGCGTGTAGGGACGTGTTGTAAATGTGGCACCGAAGTTGCATGCACTTTTTTGCGTTCTGGTGCTGACGATATTGCCGGGAACATCACCTTGCTGAGCCTGACTTTGGTGGCGAGCAGCGTATGAGAGATCACGCCGATGCGCAGGTCAAACGTCTTGATCTCGTCTTTGATTTGCTGCAGGCTGTGTTTCATGGCCACCAAGGGCGATGACTCGCTCATTTTGTTCCCCCTGTCAGCCATGGCATCTTTGAGCTCGTCCACCTCTTCCGTCAGCTCTGCCAACCGTGTGGTCAACTCTGACACACTGGCCGCACAGGCCTGGTGCGCCTGTCCTGCTGCCTTGAGCTGTGTGTGCACCTTGTATGGACAGGGGCAGGCATCAGTGCAGACACACATTGTGCAATGTTGGCACGCAGGACCACAACCCATGACCAAATGCACAATGGGAAAGCCATGCATGCATTCGAGTGGTGTTGCCACATTTAGCTGAAGGTGGCACCTACAGGCTGAGCACGGAGCGGGAGACGCACATAATTGGCCCACGGGGTGGCACAAGCTCTGGCGGCTTGCCACCCACGTGTGGGCTAACCTCTGCTGCTCTGCTGTACCACCCCATCCTACCGCACACAGGTGAGGTTTCGCGGCTACGCCACAACCCTCGCAATCCTATGTACGGCCCGCCAGAGCCAGCGTCATCGTCTGCTCCTGTAGATGCCCGCTTCTACACCACTGCCTGCTTCTGCCCCGGTGGGGACTACTACCTGGCGTTAGCGCCACCAACCTGCCACCACTTCGATACAAGTAAGTCTGCTTCAGTCACGGTGCCTGCAGCCCCCACTTGAACGCACCACATCACTATGATGAAATCCGCGCTTCAGTAGTTGCGAGGCTTGACTGCCCTGTGTAGGCGCAAGTCTTTGCTTTGCTCACCCCCTTGCACGGGTCCGCCCAGAGTGACGGCCCCTACCGGTGGGGAGATCTAGAGTTTATCGCTCCTAGATGAGGTTTCAAATGAATTTGCTTGCAGCGCCGAAGATGTACACCGCATGAGTATCTGGCACCAGCGCAGTGCAAGGTGTCTCACCTGCGTGTACTCCTCTTTGACTGGCTCATTCTGGCTGTTGATGTAGCGCTCCTTGATCCTGAGCTTGTCTAGAGTGTCCGCTACCTCGCCAGATATGACAGTCAGGTGAGTGGTTGCCTCAGGGATTCCGGTCTGCAAGCCTGACTCGTATGTTTTCGTCTGCTCCACATGGTTGCGCCAGTCTTTGCCAAGGGCAGGTTGCCCCAGCTGCATCGCACACGCATACCACCACATGTGCTGGATCAGGGTGCGTGCTTGTAAACATGGGTCTGTCGCACGACACAGTGTCAAAGCAGCACAGCCAGCCCACGGTGGCAGCAAGTTGATGTTGCCCATCAGTGTGCTGACTCAGCCACCAAGTGCAGGCTTGGGGTGCAACTAGTGATCCGTGCCTTTTCCTCAGTGGTCGCCCGGGCACAAACTTTGGGAGGTACAGATTTAATGGGGGGGGGCATGTTACTTGGAAACGGCTGCCTCGTAGTATAAGTGACGCACCCTAGCATATACTACAGTAGTATTACACTTGACAATGCACACCATGCAACCTAACATCCTTGGGAGGCATACATGATTTATGAGATGGTGAGCCGCTACTTCGGGACAAGACGTTACTGGCATCTGCTCACGACGGCCTATGCCTTTTTGCCAACATGTGCCATGTGACACAGTGCTCAGCTGCAAGTTGGCAGCTGTGCATCAACCATGTTCCCAGTTCATATCAACGAAGCGGCACTTGACGTGACATGCTTGCAGTGGCAAATGCATGTTATGTTCAAAGCAATGACAGCAACGCGCCCCCAAGATGGGTAGATGCAGATGAGCAGGCTGAATGGTGGCACAAACGCTACATGCGTACACGACTGGCCGAACTACACCTGCCATATGGTTGGTACAGCTTGATTATGTGCTCTGACAATACACCATGACACATGTGTGGCAGGTCACCCAAGAAGTTGCGGCCTTCTAACAACTGGCATCCATGTGGAATCTCAGCAGAGGTGTTGCCACTGTTGTGCCAGCACCAACTGTGCCACTGACCTTGAGCTTCGGGCCCACCCTCTCCAGCTCCTTCTGCCACTCCACAGGGTCAATTTTTGCCTCCAGCACCTGGTACTGGCTTGTGCTGGTGCCAAGCAGCTCCTCGTCGAAGCCGCCAGCGCCACCGTCAAATGCGCCAGCGCCCGCCTCCTCCTCCACCCCGTCCTCTTGTATTGCGGTGTCATCAACCTCACCCAGGTCAGCAGCATCGTCCACCTGCAGGGCATACACACAGCAGTCGCACTCTCCCATCCTGCAAATTGATGGATTTCCGGTTGGCTAGCTACGGGTGAGAGAGGAGCCATCATAACTCATGCCAAAGCCATGTCAACACCTGACGCTGCGTGTTGCATGAAACACAGGTAGCACTTAAATCAACAGGTACAATGCACAGGATGCGGGATGATCATGCGCAAGTGCGCTGTGCCAAAGGAAACCGGGGTGCGTAACAAAGGTTGGTCCTACAGACGCACCTCTGCTTCGTCTGCTATGGGATCCTCCGAATAGAGTGGCCGCCCAAAGGTGAAGCTCCGCAAGGCCAGTGCCTTGGTACTCAAGAAGTCAAGCGTTGACGCCACTGCCTCGCCATATGGCTGCTTGAGACGGCTTGCAGGGAAGTCAAGCCCGGAAGATAGGCTCTTGAGCGCCAGCATAATTTTGTTGACACTCGTGTTGGGGTCGTCATACTGCAAAGCAGGCATGGTAGATGAGCACGCAATGCCACCAACATGGGGCGCATTGGCACAAGGCGTTGGCGTGGAACAATGTGTGACGTACACAGCCAGCGGCATGTCAGCATAGGTGACCCTGCCTTTCCCAAATCCCGCTGCCACTTGTGTGGTCACTGCAACCGCAAGCATGGCGCTGGGTGGCGACAGGCAGCAGCACTGCCACTTTGTACCTCATTAGGTTGCACCGAAAAAGGGCCCACCTTGTCTATCTTGAACATGTCATCGTTTCCTGTGGCGATGTTTATCAGCCATGCTGCTATCTCCTGGAAACTCCTGAACTGCAGGCCCGCGTTCTCGGCAGGTATGGTGAAGTAGTTGCGTGTGAAAGGTAGCACATTCTTAGGCTTGCAGAACTCGTTCTCATACTCGAGCGCCTTGAGCTTGTCGAGCGCATCCTCCCATTGTTGAAAGCATTGAGACTGCGCAGGAGCAAACCAGGCAGCGAGCAGCCAACCACAGCAGTCAGCTATGGCAGGTACCCGCCAGCTTTGCTGCTGCTGCTGCCATGTGTGAGGTGCGGTAGACAATCAGTGTAACAGCCACCAAATGCACCTGTTACCCCGATATACCGGTCAAAAGCTGGCCACCTCCCAATTTCACCCGCTGTACTAGCCCCTCCAAGGGTGGGAGAGAGAGAAGCGTATACTGCACTTGGCGTCTACACGTACTGCGGCTGTAGTGCTGGTGCCTAATGCCTCAGAGACACTGTGGAGAGCACTGCTGCTCCTGCGAGCTGCTAATTATGTCGATGCTGCATTGCTGCTCGCAGCTGTCTGTTGCTGACGCGTGAGCGCGCACCACTGCTCGCTCAACACTACCGCTGAGCGCTGCTGCAGCAGCATGAGCCAACAGCGAACTATTATTTCAGCCATTCGTGTGTGTGTGGTTGCGGAGCGTTTAGGTGCGCTATTGTGTTGTCGCTGTGGGAATGGGACGCATCTTTACCACATTGTCCATTAATCTCGGCACGCCCAGCCTACTGAACGTCCCGGTTTACCGGCCACCCAGGCTGGCTCGGCAGGGGGGGGGGGGAGGGATGTTCTACTGTACACGGCACTTCGTAGGAAACCAAGCTGCTGCTGACGCTAGTGTCCGTGGGGTCGGTGGCTGTTAAGGTGCTGGCTTCTGCGGCTGCCAGTCCTTTTGCTGTTGCTGCTGCTGCAGGCAACTCTGAGGGCCGATGCGTGCCGCCCGACAACACCTTACCGCGTATGCGTCGGCCTCTGCAATGCTCGCTCCATCCCCGGAAGGACGCCTCCTTTGCCTGTCTGCTTCAGCCATAGTCCCACGTGACCCCTCGCCGTCACGCCTGCCTGACAACAGCGCTGGTGCCGCTGCCGCTGTTGCCACTGCCGCTGCCTCGCTGTTGCAGTGCTGTACTGCAGCGGTGTGCACCGTTACTGGGGAAGTTCACTGCTGAGCAGGTGTCAGCAAAAAGGTGAAACCGCCACACCAGGTCTCGGTCAGCTGACAGACAACATCAAACACACAGTAGACAGGTACACCGGTGTAGCAGCAGCAGCAGCAGGCTGCGGCTGGTACAACGGAGAAAGAGCGCAACGGCATGTTGGGAGGCGATGACTTGCTTGCCATAGGCGATTTGCTGGGTGCGGGCGGCAGGGATGATGACCAGCAAGCAGAGGAGGCCGCCAAGGCAGCGGCGTTTTTCTCCGGCGACACCTCTCAGACCACCACCAGCGCTGTCTCAGGAGCAGCACCCCCACCGCCAGTCGCCACAGGCCGCCCTCCGCCAGACCCTAAGGCGATCTGGGACGATCATGAGGCAAGTGCTGCATCGTGGTGCTGTTGGCTGGCCAGCAGAGGCGGCCCAATGCAACGTGCGCGTAGACATTGCTGATGCGTAACAGTGTTTGCTCCAACCTGTGATCTTCTGTTCTGTACAGGTGCCTACAGAGTACGCGTTAGAAGAAGACTTGGCAGATCCCAGGCCACAGCCGGAGTATGACATCTTATACAAGCAGGTATTTGTGCGGACGGTGTGTCTTCAAGTGGTGGCAATGATCACTTGTTCTGTCTTGTGCCAATGTGCAGCCTTGACCGGGCTGGTTGTCAATGGTTGACACATGCATAGATCTGGCTTGCGCGTTACCATTGCAACTGCTTGCAGGATGTTATGAGCGAGGATCTGTTCCTGGGCATGGGAGACAAAACACCTGGAAGCCAGGACTGTACCCACATGGTGGTCAAGGTGATTTTCACTGGCGCCACCATGGCGGACCTGGAGCTGGATGTGACGAAGGAGCGACTCAAGGCGGCCAGCTCCAAACTCAAGCTGAACCTGTACCTGCCGTTGCCGGTGGATGACACAAAAGGGTGGGTGATGTTATTTCGGTCTGGATGTACACTTTGCACTGGAATGGCGCGCAATATGATGAGCTGTGCTGGTGCGCAACCACATGTATGTAGCACTTCAGCGTCATCACCAATTTGGTGCCGATATAGAGCCGGAGGCCATCTTACACACTGGCAGCGATGTAGCATATGCAGATCAATCAGTCATGGCATGATTCAGGAGTGATGCAACACTCATGGTGCCAAGTGGTGCATGTCCGCTCGCTTGGGGCTGGTTGCTGCGGCATGCTTTGTCAGGAGAGTGGTAGGAGGCGTTACCATAGCTCTGTTGCAGCCTGCATGTGTCGACAATGACATCAGGGCTGGCAGAAATATGGGCCAGGTCATGCACTACCAAAGACATATATGATAAGTCATTGGTATCCTGGCAACAGCTAGTAAGTGTTGAAGGCAGTGGACAGGAATAGGGTGAACAGGCCGGGCTGCACAAACATTGTAGTATGTTCTTCCGGTAGCAACTTTACGACAACCTTGTAAAAAAATGCATGTGGTACATACTTCTGCTATGAAGTACTTTTACTCTAGGATGGAAATAATGTATGCATACTGCTCTATACAGTGTCCATGTGACACAACTTGGCTCTTTTTGGTGCTGTCAAAATTTTGGACAGGCACATCTTTGCATGTTCGCCAGTGTGGTTATCTGCACACTGGAAAACACATGCTACTCTCACTAGCCACAAGCGTGCACCCATGGAACATGCTGAATTGGTGTTCCTGCAATCCTAGGTGGTGGTGTGACCACTCAATGTGCAGCGACAACAGGCGTGATGTATGTCTTGTTTGAATCAGGTTTTGGTGGTGATTGCAGCAAGGTACTTGTTGACATGACGTGCAGCATTTCGCAGCCTGGCGACACTAGTATGTCATGTGGGGGCAGGCAGCAAGCAAATTGTTGGTGGCACATCGCTTGGTGCGCTCATGACACAGCTCATGTGTCAGTCTATATGCACTTTTGTGTTCGTGTTTGTGAACTGGGCGTTAGCATGTGCTAGTCGTGCGGAAAGAACTTATGCATACAAAACGTCGCGCATATAGCTATGGCACCCGATGACACTAACTGTCCTGCTGCTGCGCACCTGGTTTGGTGCGGAGTAGACACCAGCACCTTGCTCTTTCGCGACAAGTAGCAGTCCTTGCTGCTGCACAGGCGCCGTTGACATGGACATAGTATATGAGGTATACATATGTGTAGGGCAGTGACGACCGCAGGGTTCACTGCTGGTTGATTCCACTGTCGCATAGGTGCGCAATGCCTTGCTAGGCTTGGCGACACAAGGAGAGTACATGAACAGGTGCTTGAACAGCACCTGGCGGTTATGACAAACCCATCATCTGCCAGCTGCACAGACTGAACGCCGCTGCTTGCCCACACACCAGGCATGCCAAACAGGCAAACACTGACAGCTGAGTGCCGTACGTATCTTGCGTTGCTTTTGCATTGCAGGGATGCAAAATGGGATACGAAACACGAGACGCTCATCGTGACGTTGCCAATACTCAGGCCACTTTTATAGTGCCACCAGTCCCAGGTGTACACCTATGTGGCAGGCTAGGTATGAGATGCGGCAATAAATAATAGTTGCGACATGCAGCTGCGGATGCGAGTTCTCTAACAAGCCCAGTGCTTACCGTACAGGGCGCGGGACATGCAGCTGGGGGTACAGCGTACGAGTTTTGTAGGCAAACCTAGGTGCAAGGTGTACACAGGAATGGGCAGCTTGCTGGCATAATACAGCATGCGTTGCTTCAGCAACCTCTTTTTTCCCTCATCAACTGTTTGAGGTTATGCCACACGCACCTGCCGCCCTTCCTTTGTGTCGCCCTTGGGCTATTGCAGGTTTGTGTCAGGTGGAAGCAGCAGCATATGTTGTGTGACCTTTATGGCCACCGCTGGTTGCGCACCTGCATCACAGCGGTTTGACGTGCCTGCCAATGAAACATGACTTCTTGTGTCATGCTTGTTTCACTCGTTTGCTGCAGAGACAGATCAACATCCACAATTTGCATTAGTTGCCACGCATGCAGCAGGTATATTCCTGTACATGAACTTTGGATCCCTGTAGGCAGGTTCCCATACTACTAGTAGTACTACTTTACAAGAGTGACTCAACTGTCAATGCCAATAAATAGAACTCGTACAGAGCCAACGAGAGAGTGGTACTTACCAGTGGATCCCCTCATCAAGCAGAATGAACACACATACATATGTTATGGTATTGGCGTTGTGCGTAGGCCGGTTATGATGCTAGAAGGATGTGGCTGTGTACAGCACACAAGTGCTG